>CAKLNU010000658.1:0-295614 GCA_922788865.1 Poeciliopsis turneri
AAAGTTATATTGTAAAAAATAACAGTTAATAGTTGTGACTCAAATGCTGTGAATATATTTGAACTGTATGTAAGCTGTAAAATCATTGCAATATGTACAAAATCTGTGCTTCAACAAGGTGCTAAAGAAACCTCTGAATAGCAAGTGCAAAGGCACTTAATGGCTTTTGATCAACTCTCATAACACAGTCTCACCCACTTACAGTGTTATGCAAGCACTTTAACAGTGTTATAGTTTGTTCAGAGTGCTCTCCCGGTGAATACAGTTTCTGCATGTGTTCCTCTGTTTGTCCTGATCACTAAAACCAACTAAAATATGTCACTCCAATCTCACCGAGATGAGACACAAACCCTGTTTGATTGGGCAAATGTCATTTGATCCAGATATGAGTGACTGAATGCGATAAGATGCTGTTAGGGAGTAAATGGACCTGGATAAAAACCAACCAAGCTGCTATTGAGTCCTTCTCATTCTCCGGAAGAAGTGTTGTTTTCCTTCCAGATCTCGAAGGCGCCCAAAAAAAACAATCTTCATCAGAGTTCATCATCTACAATCGTTCCCAAACCGCATTCTCTCGTACAGACCCGGTGAACACTTGAATCCAGCAGGCGGTGGGATGACTGTGTCTCGCCGTACGATGCCTGATAAAATGGCACTTGAACACAAATAGATTGGAGCGGCGTAGCTCTAAGTGGGCTCTCGAAAGCAAATAGACTCACATCCAGAAAAGGCACCTTGCGTGTGTGGATGTTCAATCCCAGCACACAGCTGTTCCACCGCTGCATTTCACTACAGACTCACAAAACTCAACAAAACCTCATTTTACATTATGCTCCATTCCAAATGAAGTATATGCTCCATGCTAACAATGTACTCAAAGGGGTTTATCGTAATTCTTTGTGACAGGCCAAAACAACATAGAGCAGATGGCAAATTGATCACGATTTTCCAACTTCTTTACAAAGAAAAATCTGAAAAGTGTAGCATGGACGTGTATTGGGCTGCTTTCACTCATAAACTTCTTAATAAAATCCTGTGTAACCATCTGGCTTCAGAAAAAGCATCTCATCAGCAGCAAGAGTCAACCTCAGCCAGGGATTAAATTGTGACAAAATGATCAACAATATCTGCGTTTCCATTTAAAAAATATGCGCAAAACTTTGTCGGTATTCCGCTAATGTTGAACCCCCCTGCAATTTTGCAATTATGTTGTTCCCATCGAATAAGAAACACAATTAAAATCATACGTGGATACGTTTGTTGTCACGCCATGATCCTCCTTCCACTTCCTGTTGCCTTCTTTGTCGTTTCTGCCAGTAGTAACATCCTTAATCACGTGACTAGGGGAATGCAAAAAAAGTATTTTAAAATTGCAAAGTACGCTACTTTTGATTACTTATTATGTGGTGAGAAAGTGCTGATTTGAAAGACAAGATTCGTCTCTTAAGTTTTTTCTGCTTGTTAAAAACTCCACATCCATTATCAGTGCTAAGAAATACTGGCATCTGCTGTAGGCAAATTATTCCTCTGAATTTTGAAGCATCGTTCCAGCAGATACCTCTTTGTTGAGGCATCCCTGCCATGGATTCAATTCATCATTCCACTCACAAAAAGCACTAAAAGATCCCTGTTGCGTTTTTCCTCACACTTCCCTTAAGTGGAGATAACATCTGGGATAAGAAGCCAGCAAAACACTGAGAGGGGGCAGGAGGGGAGTTTTTCAAAGCTGGTAAAGAGCATGTTGGATCAGCTTTGGGGAGGGAAGTGAGAGAGATAAGCCCATCACAGCTGCCAAACACCTCTGTGGTCGGTGTGCGTGTTCGTGTGTGTGTGTGTGTCCGGGCCCCCAATGTGGAGAAAGGGTTTCTGAATCCCAACCACCTGCCAGCCCTGGTCTCCAATGGCAGGTGTTAGCCCATTTTACGTGATTCAGAGTGCTGATAAATACGCAGCATATGTGACATCCCTATCGCCCTCATCTCTTTGTAATGCCGGTAAGACCGATGCACCGATGGAGAGATTACCGAAATGTGAGGTATTATGAAGGAGGGTGGAGGGCTTCTCTTAAGAATGTTTTGGTGATGAAGTCAAATGAAAAAAAATAGCGAACTTACACGTAAAGCTTGAAAACATCAAGATTCAGCTCTTCTTTACTTTGTAAATCGCCGCAGTGTGATGGCTTCAGGTATAGCAAAAGTCTAATGCGAGGGTGAGCACAACAATAGCTGTGTTTCCCAAAACAAATTGAAATTCCAAAAATAAATTTTCTTAATAACAACACATCAATTTTGAAAAAAACCCCCCAAAAAACTTGCTTTTCGATTAAGAGTTTTAGGGAGTAGGATGACGTGGTTCATCAAAATTAGAAGCATTTCACAAAACTGCAACTTTTTTCTGCTTTACATGAGTCACGTGATCAACAGGCGGATGTTACTATTGGCAAAAACTACAAAGATACGACAGGAAGTAGCAGGAGAATAATGGTTTGTTTTTTGTTTTTTTAGAACAGTGTGCTGCTGGTTCCACCTGAGCTCTCACAGCGTCACAGAGTTTATGAAAAGCAATATCGCTAACATTGATACCTGGATCTGTTCTGCTAACATTTGCTATTTGGCTCATTTTGAATTTCATTTTGAAAACATTTCAGACTACGGTGGATTGAGATATTTTAGGTATTATGAATTTTTTTACAAATTTCTCAATATCACTAATATTGCTACCATGAAGGGTTTTTTTTTTTTGTACAAAATCAATTGAGTGTAGAGCTTTCATGAAGCAATTGTGTGTTATTCCACATGCAGACATGGTGATGTGAGAATATTTGGGGAATTTTAGGATTAAATTTGAATTTTTAATGATTTTGGTAGGTCTTAGCTGGGTGGCCAAGTCAGTGCTGACAGTTTCAAAGCTCAAAATAAAATTTATCTAGAATATGTCATCTGTGGTACATAGAGATTTTGAAAAATCAACAGTTTTTCTGCCACATTGTGTCAGAGGGATGCTTCTTCTTTTTCTTGCTCATGGCAGAGGATGCAGACTCTTTGTGCCACTAATGTCAGGTAATTGAGTTCTTTGCCATCTCCTTTGTTTTTGCCCAGCGTGCCACTGCAACCTGCACGCCCGCCGCTGCCGCTTCAACATGGAGTTGTACAAGCTGTCCGGCCGCCGGAGTGGCGGCGTCTGCCTCAACTGTCGTCACAACACAGCGGGGCGTCACTGTCACTACTGCAAGGAGGGCTACTACAGGGACATGACCAAGTCCATCTCTCACCGCAGAGCCTGCAAAGGTAACAGAAGCTTTGCATGACACTGCTGAAAGGAAGACACGGAGTCGAATGATAGGATCAGAAAAAGATACGGACACAAATTGTAAAACAGACGTGGAAGCCTGTTTCCACACCATACGACCCAGAAAAGATGCATGCTGAGGCTGAATGTAAGATAATGTTTTACCCTCTTTATTTCTTTCATAAATCATTCATGATCAACAAAATTTGACAAAAAATCTTAAAAAAACACCTTTGATGTTAAAATGAAAACCGATTTCTACAAAAATATTGACAATTAAATCAAAATATGTAAAATAAAATAAGGGATCGCATAAATATTCGCCACCTTTAAAAGGCCAGTGTTATGTAAAATTTACTTTTTTTTAGCTTGTATTATGTTATAGTCAATGTTCCCCCATCAAAACATACCTGAAATGTTGCCTTGATTCTTTCATGAATATTTGAAAAATCATTTAATTTCCATGCCAACCATTCAGCTGTGAAAAAAGCTCCTCCTTGGAGCTTGGCTGAGTTTCCACAGAGGACCCCACACCTCCTCCACTCTGCCCCTTCAGACTAGTTGGCAGCAGTTAGCAAGCACCTCATGGAACTCCTCATTATAGGAGCTACTTCTCAGAGCAACTCTGGTAAAACCATTGCTAAAGGGTGAATAGAGGAGCCGTGTTGTGATGACTTTCTGAAGGCGGATAAAGTCCCAATTTCAAGGCGTAAGTTATAAAGTCAAAATATCTTTCAAACCATATTTGATATATGCAGCATTTTTATAACAACCACCAAATTACCAGAGTAATTTGACTGTGCTATAAAATGACACCTGTGACTGGAAAACAAATAATACTGCTCATTCAAAGTAACAAACCTAATTCATCAAAAGTCCAACCAGTTGGTGCTAGAAGTCTCACCGCAAAATGGAGATTGCCTGAGTGTAGTATATGATTGTAGATTATGTCTGCAAGGTCAATTCATAGGCTGATCAGTATCCACGGCTACCAGTGCAGCATAAAGACAAAAAATACTCCACGTAAATCAGAGAAAAGGTTATTGGAAAGTACAAGTCAGGAGATGGATACAAAACAATCTCTAAAGCACTGAACATCCCATGGAGTTCAGTTCAATCCACCATCAAGAAATAGAGGGAATATGGCCTTGTCTTTAAGCCTACCTGGATCAGAGCGTCCTCCCAACCCGAGAGAGTGTACACAATGGAGAGGTCACCAGGTTGCCATGACTACGCTGAAGAGACAGCCAGACATCCAGCCACAGCTGTGTTTCTCAATTCCTCAGGGTTCTCAGGGACCAATGCCCTGCATGTTTTACGTGTTCCCCCTTCGTCCACACACCTGACTTGAATAAGTGGATGATTAACAGGCTTCTGCAGCACTTGATGGCATGCAGAGGAGGTCATGCAGCTATTTGAATCCGCTGTTGTGCAACCGAAACACATCAAAAAAACACACAGATGTCCTGCAAGGGAATAGAAAAACCCTGAGCTGTACTGAAGTTGACAAGGTGGATGTTCTGGAGTGGACCAGTACATCACAGACCTCAATCCAACAGAGCGTTTGTGGCAAGACTTGGAAAGAACTGTTCACATCTAGATGTGCGACCATGACTGCTGAATATATATGCAATAATGTGTGTTAATTTTTTTTTTCTTTTAATTTGTCATTATTTTTGTTTAATTCAGTTTTCACTTTGACATTACATGACTTCTTTAGTCTTTTCCCTTTTTTTGTCAAACTATGTTGATCATGATTCATTTGTAAAAGCAGTGAAAGGGTAAAACATCCAAGTTAGCGAATACTTTTTATATGGGCTATTATAAATATAGTTTGACAGACAAGCTGATACTTTATATAAAAAAAAAAAAAAGAGAGAAAAAGAGAAAGAAGAAGAACAAACTGCTGACATGGTTCAGGTAATAATCGAATTCCTTTGGAAAAAGCGGACTAAGGCGATCTTCAGCGAACTGACCCGTGCAATCCCAAAATTTACTACTTGAGGTCCTCCATGAACGCCTCACAAGACAAGCATAGCAAACAGGTAATCGTCATTCTCCTCTGTTCACTCGGCGAGTACACATACGCGTGTACGGGGAAAGAAAAGAAGAAAGACACACACACACACACACACACACACACACACACACAGACACGCACAGATGTGAGCGCACTCGCGAGGTTTGAGGCCAGGCTGGCAGGAATTAAAATGGGGGAGACAAAAGCTGAGCTCCTTCTGTGTGGAAGGACCTCTGGGAGTAAAGAAGGGCCCCGTGCAAACACACTGCTGCCACTCTGGCTGGAATCTTACCGGTAAAATATCTTAGCAGTGCGCTAACTGCTTGTGCATGTATAACTGAAAACAAAGATAAAATACAGTTTTCTCATGGATTAGCAACCTTAGCTAAAATCTGCTAATGTTTCAGACTCCCTATAAAAACACCTGTAGCTGTTTATTTCAAACAAAAAAAAATATACCTTAATATGGAGTATGACGCACAGTGGAAGCCATCTTGTCACTACTAAGCTAATAGCTACGCTCTTGATACTTGATAAGTAATTGAATTACTTTATAAAATACATTGAGGTTTGTGGAACCAATTGTGAAAAACATAAATCTCACTGTTCCAAGGCACCGTACAGTGACATTTTTTTTTTCTTTGAACAAACTTAAAAAAGATCATTTTATTGGTTTCACTCAAACTATAATTCTGATTTCAATTTACTGAACTCAGAATTAATGCTCGAGTAAAACTATAGCAACTAGCTGTAAAAAGCTTGATTAATTCTTTTAAGTCTCTTCAAAGAAACATGTTTTTAGTTCATATTCTTGTTTAAAATAGTTAACTGGGGTTGATTTAAGGATAAGATGAACAAAGATAATGATGATAAGCACATCCCTTAAGTTACCATAATGAAATACATCTTCAGTCTTATAGTATAACTCATAAAACTGAGCAAAAATAGCTGCTTTATTCATATCCATGTTTGTCACGTTAAGTTGGACTGTCAAGCAGCACTAACCATCAAGCTGTGCTAACTGTCAAGCTAAATTAAACCGTTGATGTCTGTCCTCTGGCGCCCCTATCTTCTGCTGGGTGGAACAGCAGCATTGATTTTCAGCTGCACGCCACAACAGTTAGCCTTTTTTTTTTTTTTCTGCCCACTAAACAGTGTTCATATCTTTTTACATCACTTCGAGTTCATAGAAGAACTTGGTGTAGTTATAGTGAACACAAGCCTGACAGATAGTCTGCACTTAGCGTAACACATGACAGCCTGACTTCCAGCCTAAACATTTCCCTAAGTTATACTTGGGAGTGGTTCCACTTGGAGGGGTTGGAGCTAAAAGCAGGTTAGCTTAACACAAGTTTCCCCCTTTTGCTTGATGATACTGCGATACCCATACATCTCTGTGAAACCTTTTCCCAAACAGCTGGAACGGTAACCCGAACACGCCTCACCCCCCCACAGCCCCCTCCCCGCCCGCCCGGACTCATTGCTCTGGGATCAAATCCAAACAGTCTGATTGCTGCCTTTCTTCTCAGGTGACAAAAACGAGCCGTCGCGACATCAGTTTAAAAACCGCCATATTTATTGTTCGAATCAGCCGCCCGTCTCGCTCTGCTGTTGTTGGACAGGAGTTAGAGAGCGGCGCCAACGAAGCTAGGAGGAAACCTGCTTTCCTTCCTCGCCCAACTACCTACTTCCCCCCTCAACACCTCACATCTCAGCAGTCTTAACCTTTGAGTCAAAAACGAAAAGTGGATGGCGTTGAACGGCTCCATGCATTATTTCCCAGATTAACAGCTTCGCTCCTCATCAAGAGCAGTGTAAACATGGCTCTTGGAGAATCACATTGCTTACCTCCCACCACTTTAGTTTCCCCCCTTTTTTTCCCCCCCAACCTTTTCCGTCCATAAATTTGGCAGTTAAGCCTCGGGTGAGTCCACAGAGACGAGGGTGGTGCACGGTTCATTGCACTGCAGTCCCCAAAGCCCTCGGCAACCGTTCGGTTCTCCAAGCCGTCCGCCGGAGCGTCAAAATCAAGACGTTTGACTTTTTTTTTTAACCAAAAAAAGAAAAAAATGCTCAAAAAATTCAAAAGAAATTGTTGTTGCACCAGGAATTCTGAAATACCTGGGCGACTTCTAGTAAAAAAGTGTTTTTTGACATATAAAAGCTTTGTTAGTGTTGTGAATCTTCCTGGTGTACTTTTACATGCCATGACACAGTAAGGGAGTCTAACAAAACTTAAACTTAAACTAAGCAGCTGCCTCCAAGTGGGGTCCAAATGTTGCAGAAGTTCTACCACTCTTTGTTTCACCATTGCTGCTACTGTCACTTTAAAGCGTTTTGTTTGAAGGGAAATATTTCATTATTTTTACTATTTTATATCATCATCTTATATGAATAATGGCAAAAGTAATTTTTGGAAGGAAAAAATAAAAATAAATCACAAACTCTTCTTTTTCAAAAGATGTTTAAGGCAAAAAGGCCTTAAATATCTATAAGGTATTCATTTGCCAAAAACCCTTTTGGCAAGTACTTACTAAAAAAATTACAGCAATTTGGTCATGTGGGTATTTAAAGTGCTTCTTAAATTAATTTGGTATAGTATGGTAAAAGATGGCTGCCCTCTAAAAACATCCATTATGCATATATCCTGTCATAATTCAGGCTATATATATAAATTATTATTATTATATGAGTATTTAATTAGAAGCTGTGAATAATGGAGAATGAGGATATTATGTACCAAGCGTCTTGATTAGTAGATAAAAAGACAAGTGACTGTTTGGAAACAGGGCGCAGCTGAAGGGGAGACCAGGCAGGCGGGCTGAGGAAGAGCAAGGGAGAAAGAGAGAGAAAGAGAGAGAGAGAGAGAGAGAGAGAGCAAGAGATATGGCACAAGAAGAGCAAGGGAGGAGTAAACACACTGGGGAACATAAATCTTAAAGAACTGGACACAGAGAATAAGCTAAGATAGTAAAATCTAAACACAAGTAAATAAGCAGCTGAGTTTAGACTGATCAACATTTTTACTTCAGTGACAGACAGAAAACAAAGAAGAACTTAAGTTTAAGGTGAAATAAGCAAGAAAGTGTTTTTAAAAATGCCAACAATGGAGAAACTCCAATATTTAATAGACATAAACTTTTCACATCCATTTAGTGTATTTTTGTTTTAAAAAATGGTGTTTTTTTTAAATAAACTAACAAAACATAGTTGATGATTATGAAAGAAAATCATACATGGTTGTTGGTTTTTTTCAAAGGAAAATCTGAAAAGTACGGCGTCCATATGTGACCACCCCTCTTTACTCTGTTACGCCTGAACAATTTATGTAATTTTCCTTTGAGATCAATAAGTTATTTTTGAAGGACAAATCCCAGTATGCAATTTAATGTCAGTGTAAATAGTCAAATAGGTCCATAATTGAACTTTTTGGGCTGGATGCCGAGTTGAAACGAAGTATGAAATGAAACATGGCGACGACAGCATCATGCTTCGGTAGAGACAGGAATGCTGGTGAGGGATGATGGGAAGACGAATAAACAGCAGAAGACGTGAGAGTGAGACTGAGGTGGAGCATATTCAAAATGTTCATATGTTATAATGGTCCAGTCAAAGTCCAGGATCAAATCCACTTGAGTGTCTGTGGCAAGACTTGAAACTAATTTTCATCGATACTCTCAGTTCAGTTGCGTAAATGTTCAGTCTTTAGCAAACAGAAAAGAGGAAGGAAATGTGAAAAACAAATTTTTTTGTTTTCACTTCATAATGTTTATAGATATGTCTATATATACATATATTACAGCTCTTCAAAAGAAGAACATCATACTCAGTTTGTATTTAGTCCGTCGTAAAAAAAAAAAAAAGAAAGAAAAAAGGCGAGACTTTCAGTAAAAACAGATCATTAAAATGATTGCCTGCTTGTAAAAGCCTAAACCACATCCAATTGCTTTATATTTTACATCCAAGGAGCCAGAAACTCTTGCATTCTGCTAGAAACGATTCTCATCTAACGTCCTGCGAGGCTGTTTCTGAATCTCTGTGTTGACTTTGGCTCCTTTTTCACTCACTTGCTGCTGAACTGCTGCAATCGGGACACATAGGGTGGGAAACAAACAGCATGTAATAGTGGTGTGTGTCAGGATTAGAACAAGAACCCAGTAAACACGGGACAGAGACGCAGCATCTACTGCTAACACCTCTCTAAGAGTCGCCTTTAAAACCTGAACGAACAACGACTGGAAGTGGCTGAACTTAAAACCAGTAGAAAAACATTTTAAAAACCTGAAAGTGAGTGACCAGTTTAGAAACGGCAATATAATATTAAAATAAGAGTTATGCACATATATTAGTTAAAACAAAGAGATGAGAATAACACATTTTTTTTTCATTCATAAATTTGCTGTGCAGTTAAAATTTTTTTCCTCATAACTCAATAAATGTGACAGAGTACCAGGGCAATAATACTCCGGAAAAAAATTAAGCTACAAGATTAAAGTTATGATATTACGAGAAGCAAAGTCATAACATTATGAACAAAGTTGTAATATTAGTAGACTGCAGAAGCAATTTTATGAGAACTCCTAAACAACAAATAATAAAAAATAGCAGGTTTTTTTTTGTTTTTTTTTTAAACTGAAACCTCTTACATTTATATGTAATTGTATGACGTTTTTCTGGCAGTATTGTGTCTTTATTCCTCTAATATTAAGATTTTCTTCTCATAAGATTGTGACTTTATTCTCATAAATGAAAAAGAAATATCTCCGTTATCTCCGAATAAACGACGCCCCCAATGAAACAAAAATGAACCCGGCATCTAAAACACGTCAACCTCCGTCAGAAACTCCGAGAATTCAAGTCCCGACAGACGGGCCGAGCGGTGTGATGTTCCCACAGACAGATTTCAACGAAACCTTATGACTCTGATGGAGACGTTCCAGCTCCGAGCACCTCCGGCATCAGCCGGACCACTTCATGCCCCGTTCTTCGAGATGACTCGGCTGGTACTTATAATACATGCGGGACTAATAGCGAGGCTGGGCTTCGACTTCAAACACGGGCTTTATGGTAAAACTTTGGCATGAAATCCTGCACGTACACACACACACACACACACACACACACACATACACATGCACGCAAACCCGACAACAAATTTCTCACATTTAATGTGCGATCCTCCCAGCTAACAGCCCAAACAGACTTTGAAGTGCGTTCCACTCGTCTATTAATGGGAAACGTTATTCAGCCGGCGTGTTTGCCGCCAAAACCCTCCCCAAAAAAAACGCCTCGCATCGGAAAGTCGATCTGAGAAGGCAGACAGCCTGTCTGATCATGGAGGACTGCTCACACGCTGGCGATCGGACACACGCCCAGACGCAGTTAGCGGTGAAAGTGGAAGCCCTATAATTTATCGAGTTATTTACTCCTCTGCGGGCCTTAAGGAGCCGGGGATGATGAAGAATCCTACGGTCGCGACGGGTGGAGGAGAGCGGGCTAATTGGACTGAGGTTTTACGCTGGTGGAAGGCCCATTCCCCCACTTTGGAATGTCTGAAAGGAAAACCCGGCTAGCGTCAACGATTTCCTACAAACCTTTAATTGCTCTGATTGAAATAAAAGCTTGTTTCTGTTCATTCACAGATAAATGTTTGTATTTTTTTGCTCTTGTTTTCTCCTCTGCACCGCAGCGTGCGACTGTCATCCGGTCGGAGCGGCGGGGAAAACGTGCAACCAGACAACAGGCCAGTGTCCCTGCAAGGACGGAGTGACGGGGATCACCTGCAACCGCTGCGCCAAGGGTTACCAGCAGAGCCGCTCCCCCATTGCGCCGTGCATAAGTAAGCAGTCACATATTGACCAGGAATGCGCCGATTAAAAAAAATCGGCAGATTCTCTTCGTTTCTGGGAAATCGACCGAGGCTTGCATGTGAATCCGATCTTATCCACCGATCTCATTGACCTAAAGGTCTAAAAATCAGCCTCTGTCCTCTCTTGCTCTGCCATGACAGAGGTTCGACTGACAGACTGGTCACCAGGTCATGTCTGCATGTTTGCAGTTGAAAATAGTCATCGAACTGTTGCCAACTCAGCAACTTTCTTGCTATATGTAAAAACATATGTAAAAACATTTAAAAACATTTCAGAAAAAAAAAAATAGGGTCTGCAGGCCAGGCTTCTTAAAGATCATTGATCAGTCAGAAAATTCCAATTGATGCAGCCCTAATGTTTTTACACAGGAAAAATAAATGCATAATTGCTTTCAACATCGACATCCTACACTTTGCTAAATTTGATCCGAGTTAAATCCTCTTAATTCTTATCTAAACCACAAACTTCAATGTGTTTTTTTTAAAATTTGATGCAACAAAAAGGGTGTAAAGGGTAAGTCAAAATAAAATCGTCCCAACAAGGCACACGTTTTCATTTTGCCTCCTTTACTTCCTGTGGAATCAAATGACTTCAGAAATCCCGAAATGATCAAACGGAGTACGGAGGGAAAAAGTGTAATTTAATCTCAGAATAAATCCTTCAAAGACCTCTGAGATTTTTTAAAAGAAATCTTTGCAAACAAACAGTGACCTGGACATGGAGACACAGAGGACAGTTCATGGACAAAGTCGTGGAGAAAGTTAAAAAAACAGAGCTGTAACGCTCCGCTTGTGAATGTAAATCTCTTTGGCTTTTGATTGCTGTGCAATGAGAGAGGACTCTTTCAAAAATAAATAGATTAAAATAAATAAAGAAGAAGAAATAAAATGGAAAAAAAAAAAAAAAAGATTGGTTTTCACAGCTTCTCCCCATCCAGTCTGGTCATGGTTGAGTTATGTTGCAAAGAAGAATGGACAAAATTTCCAGTTTTTTAATGTGAAGCATTAAAATATGTTAAAGGTGATACTACAAAGTGTTTCATTTAAGGGGGTGTAGTGAGGTGTGAATACTATTGCAAAAATACAGAAGAAATTAAATTTTTTTAAATTAAATATATATATATATATATTTGCTTCCTTTTCCTTCCGCTTCATATTTCTGCATTGTTTTGTGTTGGTCTATCACATAAAATCCCAATAAAACCCACCGAGGCAAAATGGAGGGGAAAAAAACGCTCCACGTATATAAAAGCTATAAATTCTGAAGCCAAAGCCTTAAGATTAGGAAATTCTCACACGCTTATCGTCTACCAAACCACAACTATGCATTGTCGTCGTATCCTAGCGCCATTATTATTATTACTATTATTATCTTTTTTTTTTTTCTCCAAGAGATATTCAGCCTTTTAAACCACCAGCCTGGACAAACAGATCGTTAGGACTCGCGCGACACGGCCGTGTTTGTCTTCAGCGCCCGCTAACGGCGCCCCCTTGCAATAAATCTCCTCAGCCGCTCCGAGGGAAGGAACGGCGGCCGATGTGTTCTTTGGCCGTATCTGCAACCTGCAGATTCCAGACCTTCTGCAATAAACGCCACGCAGAGCAGAGATACGCCGCTAGTACCTGCTGTAGCTGGCTGCCACCAACAGATAAGATAACAGCGATGTCAAGGAGGACGCGCCGGCTATTGTCCTCCTGTGTCGCCGAGGCGGACATGACTGGACGTAGCGTGGTAACCAAGGGCCGGGGTCTAATAAGGTAGAAAACCAGAGGGGAGGGTTTAGGGTTCCCGAAGACTGAATGTATTTGGTTTCTCGTGTATATCTATTTTCTTTTACAGATAATGTCTTTTCCTTTTTAATGGTATGTTGTAAAAGTTTTTACCGATATCAGACTTTCTGCCAGCTATGAATTTAACAAGAGCAGCACAATCAGTGCAGAGAGAGGGGAACATTTATGGAAAACCCTACAGCAGAGATGCAATAAAAAGAGAGCGAGAGAGAGAGGAAAACTCGCAAATGGGTTCATGCTTCTTTTCTTCACTTTTTCACATTTTATCTTATAACCATAAACTTTAAGACATATTTTATTGGAATTTTGTTTGACAGAGCAACACAAAGTTGATTGTACACGCACTTATTCAAATCTCTAACATCATAGGAGAAGTTTAAAAAGCTTTAGCTCATCATGTTAGCTTCCCCAGCTTATTTGTAGATGTAATATGTGTATATTTCTGAGTTTGATTAAACGAAATAATATGAAATTATGTCAAAAAATTTGCATTGCCAATTCAAATAATACTGACTGTTCTTTAGCAGAAAACGTTTTGTCAGGTTTCATCTCAGACAGCGAGCAAAGTCATACGAGTAATTTTACACGGCGTAAGGAACATTTGGCACAATCCGTATTTGAGAAAATTATGTTCCTTTTTAAAAAAAAAAAAAAAAAAAAAAAAAAAAAATCTGAAAAGTGTGGCATGCTTTTGCATTCAACCCTCCTTTTTGTTTTTATTGGACAGACAGAAGCCTTCAGAAGCCACCTAAAAAGTAAAAAGTGGGTGATTTAATTTTGATATGTTCAACTGAATGCCAGAGGGGAAACATGGTGGTGGCAGCATAATGCTGGGTTGAACGTTTGTTTGTTTTGTTTTGAGTTTTGGAACATGCACCACGATTTGCATTTCTAAATCTTTAGACTTTACGACACCCAAAAGAATTCATTAGAATTTGTAGTAATTATGGGTGTGAATACTTTTGCAAAGCAATGAAAAGAAATGTAAGTTTTTTGGTTTTTTTTAAGTTCTCTTCGGTGAAATTATGCTTTTAAATCTTTTTTTTTTAAAAAACTAATTGTTTTTTGAAATTGTTGCTACGAAAATGTGTAATTTTCATCTCTGTCCTACAGAAATCCCTGTTGCATCTCCAACATCAACTTACAGCAGCTACGAGGAGCCGTCAGGTGAGCGACCAGAACATCTCTGACTTCTGCAGCACTCCAACTGAGCTTTAATTTGTATATTTGCCAAACCAAATGGACTTTTTTTGGGAGCGATTTTATGAAATAACAACTCAGCCGAGCTGTTTCTTTGGGGTGTATAATGATACGTTGGCGTATTTCAAGCGCAGGCACTGACATGAGCCGAACTCGGTGAGATCAGACCGCCGCTGATGTAAACTCCAGATATTTTGCCAGCTCTCCCTGCGGCCTTGTCGCCTGTATTCCCAGCCTGCCCAGCAGCCTCCCCAGAGCTTCAGCTCTAATCTGATTACATGCTTCATTTGCACCAGTTTGTATTTCTATCAAGGCTTGCCGTGCCAGAAGAGAAGCCCTGCTGGACCTCATTGTTCATGTTTCCCCCCACCCTCCAACAAGAGTCTCCGTGTCGGACTGCCAGCATAATATGATTCGTTTCCACCTTTTAAAAGTTTATTTCTTTTTTGTTTTGTTTTAAAGAGCAGGAGAGCCTGATATGGGTTTGTTTGAACAACCCGAGTCACCTCTAGTCATCGATCAGACCCTCCTCACCAAATGAGGCGCCGCTGACTTCACCGAGCTTTGTTGCTATCCTTCGCTTCCCCCGGCTTTAGAGACCCGCCGAGAGAGTTTGGATTTCTTGTCAGGCGTCTCCAAAGACGAACACCACCCTCCAAATTAGGAGGAGCGCCGGTCTCCGGGGGGACCCCCGCTGGAATGAACGTGGGCGCACAAAGGGGGCGTTTGTCCTCGCGGCGGGAGATCGGACCTTAATGAGAGCCGCAGGCGCAATGGGACGCGCCGGCTAGCGCGCCGCGGGGCTAATGGGTAACGTCAGCTATCAAAGGGGGAAGCATGATGAAGGCCCCCCCTTAGATAAAGAGGACCCCTCCTTTTGCCCTTGTCGCTTCATTTGCATGGAAATCAATCGTGGTCGATATGAACTCCTCAATTTTCATTTACTTTGGGATTTCCTCTTTTCTAATTTTCTCCCCAGAAAGGAGCCGGGCATTCTCCGACTTCACTCCTCATACATGAATTCGATCCTCATCTTGCCACTTTTTTCTCCGTTTGTGAGAGGGAGGAGAGGGCGTTTTTTTCTTGCTCTATCATTACCTAGGCAACCTCATTCACACAGAGCATAATGGGAAAGAAAGGGAAAGACTGGACAGAGAGCTGGAAGAAATAATGAAGTTTGTCCATATTCAGGCGAGCTGAAAGGTCCCCCCAGCCCCTCTCTCTCTCTGTACTGCCCCCCCACTCCCTCAAACTCTTTCTTTCTCTCTTCAAACTGCCCTACCCAGCTTTCCCACCCGCACCCCCAAAAATAGCCTCAGGCTTACTGCTACCCGCCGTATCACTGGGCTTCACTTCTCTACTAGCTTTTGCCTTTAAAGGGTTCTAATTTCTGTCTGGGGTTCACTACCCCCAACTTCCCTCTGCCCCGCCCCGCCCCGAGTGACCTTCTTTTACGAGGGGGCGACCTTGGGGTAACCCGCACAATAAACAGCAGGACACTGACGAGAGCGCGGGGCCGGAATGGGAAACATGGAGGCGTGGAGCAGGAGCGTGCTGACAGACACGGGAGGATGTGTGCGAGCTTTAATCTGTTTCACACTCTTTCTCCAAAGGCATCCTTGAGTGTCTGGGAACAAAAGTAGTGGGACACTCAGCGCTAAGGGTGTAACCAGATCGTTTCACGAGATGATGTAGAAACTCTGCGATTTGTTGTCTTGAGAAAAGTTTGCCTTTTCTCATTTGCTGTCAGCTTTACTTCATCCAGTCAAGTTGGTGTGAGCTAATCGTTTGAGCTTTATGGGTTTTAAGCTTGACACCTTGTTGTACCAACGGTTTGAAGCTTTTATTTTGTTTCTTTGACTGTCATTTTCAAGCATTTCAACGCGTTTCCATAGCTTTTCCGTCTTTTCCCCCATCCACAGCAAAGCAGAAATAAAGACACAATTACATAAATAATGGCAATTTTCTGGTATGCTCTCACCACAAAATTGTGCTCCCTCTGAATTTGACATATTTGCCAGTCCAGTCTGACCAGCCAGAATAAGAGGAAGGTAAGGAAAAGGAAAGAAAAAATTATTATAAACACACTACAAACAACAAAATACATGTTCCTTTTACTTGCCTTACCTTCTTAATCTTCTTCATTCTCCTCCTCCTCCTCTTCTTCTTCTACACTTTGAATCCACATCATGTTCTTCTCGTTTTGGGCCAAGTCCCGTGCTGACTGTCTCCGGACTTGAGCTGATAATCCAGCCAATCAAATCAATCAGAAGAGCTTCTTCCCCTAACTGACAACTACATCCGCAAGCCAGAGAGCAAGCGTAACGTCCTGGCGACATGCTGCATTCAGGGGCCGATGGATAAATGGAAATACTCCGTTGTGATTTTAGGTTTATTCCTATATGTTTCAACCATATATGGTCCTAGAAGACTAAAAATGAGATTGTCCAAAACCCTACTCATATTTTTTTCTGTAAAAGTAACTTGAAGCATTTCAGCAAAAATCTTGTTTGTACACTGTTCTTGATTGTTCAATTTTGTGGGGACAACACAAACAGTTTTTTTTTGTTGTTGTTTTTTTTTTACATTTCTCTTAAGACGAGCCCCATCTTACCTCATTGAGAAAGTCTGAAAGATAACTTCTGACCTTACAGAAGTCCTAGCAATTTTCTCGTTTGGCTTGCTAACAATGTTCCTTTACTAAAGCACCGTAGAAGCCTCAGCCTCTTAGAAATTTTTTTTTTTTGGCGGTAATTTGAGTGCGCAGCAGAAGAAAAGAGACAATTACAAAGACAATGGATGCAAACGATTTCTAAGTTCAAGTGGCTAGAGTTAGCATGTGTTCTTTAGCATTGTCACTGTTGCTAAACCAACAACCGTATCTAAGTTTAACTTTATCCATTTCAAAAGTAAATTCACCAAATGGAAACACGTCAATTTGAAAAATAAGCTCTTTCTTTTTTTAAATAAATGTTTTGGCACCAGCATAGTGTTTTTGGGCATGTCAAAATTGTTTTATTTTGTAAAACTGCAACAGAAACACTTTCTACGTATCACACAACTCACATAATCAACAACAGGATGTTGCTACTGGCGGAAACCACAAAAAGAAGACTACAGGAAGTAGTTGTGTGGTCATGGCGCAAATTATTTTTTAACAACTTATCCTGTGAACAAACATATTCACGTGTGATTTCAAATTTTTTATTTAATGGAAATACTGTGATTGTAAAATTGTGGGGTTTGTTTCACACTTGTGGAATATTGACAAAGTTTTTCCGCTGTTGTTCGACACTGAGCGTAGATTTTGAAAAGCATAGTTTCAATTTTAAGAATAATTGAAAACTGAAAGGACTAAATGTTAGGAAATAATTATTTTCTGGAACATCACGTCCCACCACATCATTTAAGTATGCAAGCTGTTTTTCTGTTCCGCTCCCATTCCGAATAGTTTGTGCATGCTGGGATTAATAAGGTGGAATTCACAGTGTTCCACCGCAACACAACCGAGTGCTTTACTTTTCCATTAGGTCATGTCATTTTAGTTTATATTTTACTTTCAAATTGAAGGACAAAATTAACATCTGGGAGTGAAATGCTGCTACTCCAATGGTGTCGCCAAGTGGTCAGATAATGATCAGCCAATTAGAATCATGCAATAACGTGACTGGCTTATTTTACTAAGATATTGCTTACATGTTTTCTTATTCTTGCTAGCGACGTATTGCATCTGGATGGATTTAATTGGGGCAAAGTTTGAAACATCATCCAAAGCGTTTAATAAACAGCTGGATAAACATCACTAACATGTACCTCCTCTTTTTTCCTTTTTCTCATTGGCAGATTGCGAGTCCTACTGTAAAGTCTCCAAGGGAAAAATGAAGATCACTATGAAGAAGTACTGCAAGAAAGACTTTGGTGAGTGAGTCCAGCAGACGGGAATGTGGGCTTCGCATACGCAAGTCCGCACTCATGAGGTCAAACGCCTCAATTATTCCCTGCCCAATAACGTTCAATCCGTGCCCCAAACCTTCGTCTTCGTGTCTCCATTGATGATTTACTGAAAACATAACTGGTCCACGTTGGCTTTTGCTGATTAGCCCGACATATTTTGAAGTCTCTGATGTGGGCTATTGAGAGGTCTGCCCTTGAGCATGGTTGTGTTTTCAGAAATCCTATCTTAAGTGGAAGACACGGACAGTGAAAACCGAGCTTTTCAAGATACACAAACGCTGGCCAACGTGCCGACACTGGTAATTGCTCATTTTCTGTGCCGATTCGCTCAATCTGATTGCATCTGAGAGATGTTTTCCTTGACGTATTTCCAGGTCTTATCTCTCGCGATAATACTCTGGGGGCTTCTGGGAAGGCTTGAATGAAAATGTTCAAGGACTGACTTGAATTGCATGAAAGACCCACAACACACTGAAGTCTGTCCAGTTGTCTCCAATTAATATAAAAACATTTAGTGCATTCAGCAATGCACTTCCAGAATTTTAAACATCAGTGATGTCTAGCACTGTTTCTAATTAATGTAGTTTTCAACAAAAATTGTTTTTTCTATCTTGCAGGACGAAGAAAGAACAAAAATACTGTAAGGTTTCCACAGGGAAGCCTTTTAATGTCTACATTTATTTGAACAACTCTAAATGTGCAATTCCAATCAGTTAGTTATCAGTATCTAAGTCTAAATTTATCCATTTCAAAAGTAAATTTACTGAATGGAAACATGTCAATTTGAAAAATAAGCTCTTTCTTTTTTTAGATAAATGTTTTGGCATCAGGATGGTGTTTTTGGGCATATCAAAATTGTTTTATTTTGTAAAACTGCAACAGAAACATATCACACAACTCGCATGATCAACAACAGGATGTTGCTACTGGCGGAAACCACAAAAAAGAAGACCACAGGAAGTAGTCGAGTCGTCATGGCGCAACATATTTTTTAATGACTTATCTTGTGAACAAACATATTCACGTGTGATTTAAAAAAAATTTTATTCAATGGAAATACTGTGATTGTAAAATTGTGGGGTTTGTTTCACACTTGTGGAATATTGACAAAGTTTTTCACACGTCGGTGATGGAGACGCAGCCATTAGTACAAATATCACATCCATTTTAGAGTTTCAATGACGTGCTTCCGCTCTTCTACGAAATATTCACACCGTAAGTGTTTACAAACAAGATTTTATTTAGTAAAATAAAACAACAGATGCATCCCGGCTTTGTTGTGAATGTTTTTTAGTCCGCACTGGATTGAAAAATATATACGGTTGATTCCCCCTTAATTTTATACAAGACAATTAATATTAGTCAAGTTAGCTTTAATACTCATCATATGTGCAAATAAAATGATAATGCTCATGCCCAATGATTTCTTGGTTGATAGTGACTGAATATGCATTTTAGGCCTGCAAAGAGATTGTAATTTATTGCTTCTTATGACTGCAGAGAGCCAATGTTTAAATTGGGTTAATCTTATGGCAGATCTTCCAAAAGTCTGAAAAAGCAAGTGATACGTTTGCCAGGATGCTTCAAAGAACTTGGTCTACTTGTGCAATTTGGGAAAACTTTCAGGAGTTTTACATACGTCAAATCTCAGACAATCAAATTTATTCATGTAGCAGATTTTAGCAACAAGGCGTCTCAAGGTGCTTTAAGACGTAACTGAAGCATCATACAGTCACCAGTAACAAACATTACATTTTGTCGAGTGCCGTCATCAAAACCATCAAGGGACATCAAATATGCTGGTTGATCTTCCAGTGATTGTGGATCGAAAGCAGCTGTAATTAGTCATGGTTCAAAGGAACTTGGTGTTTCAGCTGTTTTGCAGTTTTCTGATTCAGTTCCAGATTCGTGGCTCTTAGAGAATACGGCAGTAACGCTGTCTGTGAATGAAGGCAACGTAAGATTAAACTGAAGTCCCTCAAATAGCGTTGATGGCTATCGCTAAACGGGCAGACCAATCAGGGTTGGTAAAGTCCAATCCCCAACAGGTGACCTCCTGTGAAGGAACAGTTGTTGACTTTAGGTAGAGTTAACAACTCTACCTAAAGTGATGTTTTTCTGCTCCAACATTGCTGAGCTGATTGCTGAATTGCCTCCTCAGTAGGTCATTTGGTTCTATAGAGGCGTCATAATGAGCCATTCGTGTGCTTCAGGTGTGTTTAGTCAAGAGAAAATCTAAAACGTGCAAGTTACTGGTGCCCATATACTGGAGCTGGCCTCCCCTCTCGATCAAAACAGCTATGCAAGAATGGCCCAATCAAAGTTCAAAGTGAGAGAATTTTGTCAGTTGCATTGTTCAACAACTTTAGGGAAGACGTACAGTTTAGTAATCGCCCAATTCCTGCTCGTGTAGATATTTCTGAACTTCAAAATCATTATCAGCAAAACTGCGTCGGTTCAGCAGGGAGGCAGATTTGGTTTCTTTTTATATCATCCAGATGAACGCCGGCCAAATGTATTTCAGTCCCCCCCCTCGCAGCTGAGTCCGCGCTAATTCAGTCCATTTGCAGCGTTTGGAGACGAAGCCATATGCAGTCATTCTTCATATTTCCATTGACTTGAATCTCAGTCGTCAGCGCTGGGAGCAGCAGCGCGCTTATAAATCAGTCAGGCCCGTTTCAGGCGAGGCGTGCGTGTTGCCGTTGGACTCCTCTCAAGGTTCTGGAAGCAGATGATTCTATCCCGAGTCGAGGCGGCGAGGCCGACGTCGGCGCTCAGCGTGTGCTCCTTTTGCCACGGTCTAATTCATTTCTCAGGCTTGTCGCCTCGCTTTTGTGGGGCTTCAGAGTCTCCCCTCTATTCTTCCTCGGGGAGGGAAATCGGGGGCGTGCAACCCCCCGCGTGTGAGTGCTGATGCAGGCCCCCCAGGGGTCACGGGAAGGGGCCCTCTGTTTAAACACAGTGGTGGGCTTTGCCGGTGCAGAGCATTCCACGGGGCACAAACAGGTGGTAAATTAAGCAGACGGTGACGGATTGCCACCTCGGAGAAAGAGAAATATGTTTTGTTTGTTCAATTTTTGTTTTTCATCAGCGCCGTAGCTACGGAGACGGCAGACACAAAGGGATTATATTCTCGCCCGATGACTCTTCCTCCACACACATACACACACGTGTACCCCTCCTTCTTTCGCCCTACTGCCTTACAGAGGACAATGAATCAAAAGATCTGCCCGGCCATCTCTCCACAGTCACCCAAGGGTGGAGGGTCCACGATCATTCACTCAGCTGATAACCAGCTTCTGCGCGCTAATTAGGCGAGGTCTAATTTCATTAGCCTCTCCTCCCCACCACCACACCACCACCCGTGTCAAAAGCAGCAGCAGCAGCAGCAGCACACCCAAAGAAGATCAACTCTGTGGGAAGTCTGGCTGGAAGGGAGATTCGGGTCAGCGGCCATTGTTGGAACTCGAGATCATCCTGCACTTCCTCTCCTTGACAACGCCACTTCCATTTTCTAACTGGTGTCTATTTAACTTAAACCAAGTGGCACAAGGTGTGTGTGTGTGTGTGTGTGTGTGTGTGTGTGTGTGTGTGTGTGTGTGTGTGTGTGTGTGTGCGCGCCTGAGGGGGGTTTGTGTGCACTTCAATACACCCCGAGGTCTCAAAACACACTTGAGAGTGAAAGCAAGAGAGGCAAGACACTGACAGGGAGCCTGGGCCCCCTGCGCCGCAACCGGGTCTCCTCCAACCGAATCCATCGGCGATCCCCGTCCCCTTGCCGGATTCTCACGCTGTGGAGTTGGATGGAGTTCTGGGAGCAAAACCCCGGACAGCTCATGAGGTCGGAAACGCATCCCGATTCTCCCCCGGACCTTTCCCCCCCCCCCCTCGGGCTGCGAAGACAAATAGTGGCCCCCAGGCTTCCACCCCATCAACCACCCCCTCCACCCTCACTCACACCCTTTATGTGTCAGGATGAAGGAGAGGGCTGCAGTGAATGGCAGGGCTGTGAGAGTTCACTCTCCTCGGCCCAACAGGCCTTCTTTCTCCTGAATTTGTGTGCAATTTGCTCACACCCCGAGGTCTCCCATTGGGGGACGCACACTTGAACACCTCAATTCATTTTCTGGTATTGACAGGGGTTGACTGATGAAGACTGACAATGAAAAGGAAAAACCTTCTTTTGGAAAAATAAGAAAAGATGTGTAACCTTAGTTTTGCATTGCCTTTATCACCCTTGAACCTTTTTTTCCTATTTGGTTACGTTACAGTTGCAGATGAGATGAATTTGTTTCGGGGTGATTTGTGACGTCTCTCAGGGTGTGTTAACATCTGATAGTCCGGGCGACTTGGACACCAAATTTGCAACTTTTCTTGCATTTTCAGCTGCTGCGGTTCACTTTCACACTGTACTGTCAAAAGAACGAAACGCTTACAAAAACCTGACCCTTCACTTCACCTGTAAATGCACCCCAACACAAAGTGACACTTTATTGTGAAGTGCACTATATTACAGGGCATTCTGGGTAAATACAATCAAAACAAATGCGAGAGCCTCGTTGGGAAAAGACTCGTGGGCTTTTCCCAACGACAAACTCTAAAATATGATGCAACTCCAGTTTTGTTTAAAGGAGGAAGGTTTTTGTGTTTCCGTCAGTAGTTCGTGGTGCAGCGCCACCACAGGTGGGGAGGGGAACAGGCTTCTCAAAGGGTTTTAGTTTGTTTGATGCAGTGCAGAGTGAAAGCAAATGTTGCCATTTTGGTTTTCGATCGAAACAAGATTTAAGTCTCCTGGACTCCCAGGTGTGAAAACGCTCTCAGTTTCCCACCATGCATAGTGTTATGATGTAAAACCCATACAGTCCTGCTTCAAACTTCTCCACAACTTTATCCATGTTTTCTGATAAACCCTTGAGGCCTTCAACTAAAATCAAGCAGCACACAATTGGACTCTCTTCAAAAAAGCAAATGCGTGGCACATTCTCCAAACATTTTTGTGCTACAAATGTAATTTGTTTTGTCACACATCATTATTATGCACAACTCACTTCCGTCACGTTAAATCCCAAGTGAAATTCATTGACGTGTACTGTAAACAAACAAAAAAAATAAAAAAATCAGAAATACCCTGGATTCATATAATCATTTGGTGTTGAATGAAAACAATCTGCTGCTTTGTGAACTCTGTTCAGTTTGGCTCAGATGAAATCATTCCCACAGTTTTTGATTTGAAAACGAACAAAAAAAAACAAAACAAAAAAAACCACCATCCACTCACGGAATAATTGGACATTCCTGGCTAAACTCTTAGAACAAAGCCCTTCACTTCAGGCACACATTAGCTGCAACGCTGCTGAGCTGTTTAACCCCCTTGTTGCATTCGCTGTGACACGGTAATCGGCAACTCCGCTTTGGGCTCCACTCGTTCCCTGGTATGAAAATATCTCCCACAAGCAGAGACCCAGATAGGTACCAGGTTTTGGGGGGTTGTGGGGGGTTTTGTCCAACTTCACACCTGACGGATCAAACGGGGAAAATAAATTGACTCAGAAGTTCTATTACTTGCAGATGTGGAGTTGTACGCATCAGATATGTTCAAAAGAACTAAAAAAAGAAATCCAGCTCCTCCACCGGTGACCTGAGCGCTCGTCCTTGGAAAAGTTGTTGGGGTTTTCTGTGGAAACTGGTGCATGTTGGTGAGAGTGTTCGCATTGTGGAGAAGGTCAGAGGTCAGAGTTTAAGGGAGGCACCGGTGACACGATGCTCTTTTTTCTTTTTTTTATATATACAATGTTCTCTAAATGTTTGTGGAAAAAAGGTGGAGTGGCAACTTGGAAAAAAGCTTTTATAATGTATAGGTTTTTTTTGCACCTGCATATTTTCACCCTGAACATGTTTGAACATGCTTTTCTTCTTCTTCTTCTCCTTCCCCAGCCGTCCAGGTTCACGTCCTCAAAGGCGACAAGGCAGGCGAGTGGTGGAAGTTCACCGTCAACATCATTTCCGTCTACAAGCAAGGCGGCCACCGCATCCGCCGCGGGGACCAGCTGCTGTGGGTGCGCGCCAAGGACGTGGCCTGCAAGTGTCCCAAGATCAAGCCCGGGAGGAAGTACCTGCTCCTGGGCTCGGACGACGACGCCCCCGGACAGAGCGGCGTGGTCGCCGACAAAGGCAGCCTGCTCATCCCCTGGAAGGACCTGTGGGGCCGCCGGCTGAGGAAGTTCCAGCAGCGCAGCAAGAGGGGGAAGTGCTAAAATGAGAATTAAAAACGGCTTGTCGGTGAGAGAAGAGGAGAGAGAGAGAGATCGGTGTGACGCCTCCCGCCGGGATCAAAAGGAGAAGTGACGGTTGATGGATTCACTGAAATAGTCATAAATAAAAGGGACAGAAAAATAAAAAGTGAAGAGTAGGAGAACTGGTGGAGACTGAGTGCTGCTGCTCTGAGCTGGAGGAAAAGAGAATAATGTTTTTAGGAACTTTTTTTGTGTGTGTGTGTGTGAAGGAGCTCGCGCTACGGTTGTTCCGTTTCTTCGTCTTTGAGGTGTGTTATATCGTGTAATTGCAGAGTTTGCACCTAATTCCACAGACGCGACTCATACGAAACCCCTTTCTTAGGCCATGATGTCGCTGTAGAACAAAGCACTTCCCCGCCACGCTGCAAAGCTTCCCGGGCGGGGGGGGGAAAAAAAAAAAAAGAAAAGAAAAAAACTGCTCTGGAGCATCACGGGACCGCACGCACGCCCACGTATGAAAGGTCGTTCCTGCACATCTGCCGAACTGTCGTCTACTTTTGCGCAACGTTTTAAACCCGTTCCAAGCTGCCAGTCTCTTGAGTGCCATGTTTCCCGGGAACTTCCTGACCACGTAGGCGCGTTACCTCACTGGGCTCTGGGAACTGAGAGATCCTTCCTTTCTTCTTCTCTGCTCAGCTGTTGCCTGCAGTTCCGGTGCATCTGAATATATTAAAGCATCGTTGAAAAGTGAAATTGCTTTGGTTGTTTTCCAAAGTGAAACCATTAAGTGAGTTTAGTGCCCGATATTTCAAGTGTTCTTTTCATTCTCATAAATTACAGCTCATAAAAAAGCTACGCTTAAATGTTTCAGAAAAATTTTAATATCACATGAGATAAGAGTAATAAAACAAGGTTTTTCATACATAAATGTTGACCTACTGAAAGTTTTGTCCATGGAATGTGAGATACATTCACTCAGTTCTTGAGCTAGAATGATTTTGTGGCTATGCTAAGGTGTTTAAAGAGTATTAAAAATAAACTTTTTTTCATATTATTTTAACATCATGTTAAAATGTTGCTCCCTCACACTTTTTGTTCATGCATGTTTGAGAAATCCTTTCAATCTCCCCTGGCAGCCAATCAGCTGTCCAGATCGCATGGATGGACCTGGCCCCGCCTTCGAGACGAAGCTCCTCCTCAGACAAGTCGTTTCCAAGCTTCCGCCTCTCAGAGCAGGCCTCCCTCAAGACTCCCCTCACTCAGCTCCTTCAGACTAGCCAGCAGCGATTAGCAAGCAGCTGGTGGAGCTGATCGATCTGCTGATCTCATAATAGGAGCTGCCACTCAGTGCAACATTTGTAAAAAAGTTGTTAAAGGATTAATAGAGGAGCCATGTTGTGGCGCTTTCCTGAAGGCGGAGATTCAGAGCAGGAGCTTCTTAAAGAGACAGAGGCCCAATTTCAAGGTGTTAAATTCCAAAGTGAAATTAGTTTTAAGTCATATTTGGTTTAGCATTTTTATAACAATTGAAGTTATTGTGTTATAAAATGGCAATATGTGGATGGAAAACACAAAATGCTGCCCCTTTATGATCGTTTTCGCAGTCGATCTCATGTGATGTCATTTTCTGACAATCTTAGATTTGATCTATAATAAGTATTTTACAGAATCTATGCGAGTTTTCCTTTTAAAACAAATTCCTGAACCAAATTCGCTTTTCAACGACTTTCTGATTTATTGCAATGCACCTGCGAAATAACTTATGGTTGTGACCTCTGCAATGTAAAGTAACTGTGTGTGTGTGTGCATACGTCATTGTTTATCTGTTGTTTTTTTTTTGTAGAAGATGCCGATTTTATTACCTAGATCGTAGAGTAGACGTGTCAACGATGCACTTATGTCTTTTTTGTTTGTTCTGTTTGTTTGTTTGTTTTTTTTTACTAACCTAAGGTTTTCAAACTTGTGGGATACGTCCGCAAAATGTTCCAAATTCGCGGAAAAGACGCGCGCTCGGTCGCTTAGCTAGTCTGAAACCCGACCTGCCTCTCCGACCAACTGATGTCTCGCAGAAGAATCTACTAATAACGGACTAAACTTTAGAACGTCTTCTAGAAACCCCACACGCTCACCTTTCACTTTGGCTGACGAGCCTGATGACGATTGTGAATTATGCACGTTTATTTTCAAAAACGTTCAGTGTTGAAAAGAAGAAGAAGAAAAAAACCCTGTGGAGTGATAAAATGTCACGGATGTTTATTGTGCAAGTGCGTGTCAAGTATTCATCACCTCAAAGTGTCTTTTTATTTCGACGAAGAGATTCTTCTGTCTGTACTTGGTACTCGACATAAAGGCATGACTGATTGTCTGTATGTGAAATAGCTGTATAGTATTACTCCTCTTCTTCCTCCCCTCTTGTTGTTGAACCATTAACCTGATATTCTGTGTCTACATGTGAACCTAACCCTTGTTTTCAACATTAGAAGCTTAACGAGCGGAAATTAAGAAGAAGAAAGACAAAAAAAAAAGAAAAATGTCCGCCGGTGTACATCAAAGTGTCGCGTGACGCTACAATGCGCCGAGTACAAGCGGCGCGTCGTAGCGTTTGTGTTTGATGGAAATGTGATTCTGCGAGCAGGACTGGGCCGAAATGTTTCTTCCCCGCTTTTTTTTTGTTTTGTTTTGTTTTGTTGTGGGGGTTTTTTTTGTTTTGTTTTTTTTGACCTTTGTTGCTGAAAGGTACTTTCCTACCAGGCCGCTCGTCCTCCGTAAACAGAACCCAGCAGTTTCCTCCTCGTGTTTATATTCCGTCTTGTAAATGTTGTTAGGAGTGTCCGGTGCAAAACGGTTGTGTAATGTCTTGTAATACTAATATATTATGTTTATCATAAATGAATATATTTAATGACACGTGAGACAGTGTGGCTTTTTGTCTGTTTATTGGTTACCTAGGCGTTTGTTTGTTTTTTCATTATTATTATTTCTGCGTCAGTTTTATGAAGCAAAAAGTTTGAAGTGTTTTGCTAAATGACTCCATTTAAACTGTTTTGATTCCCACCACAAACGCAAATTCCATAAATCTTCATTTTAATGCAGTTCATTTATTTAGAAGGTATCCAGAGCAAACGTTGTCCCCAAAAAAACACAAAAGAAGTCATTAATAAATATTGAGTTAACTGAATCGAATCACATTTCAAGCCAATTACTTCAATTTAAATTTGATCCAAGTTATAAAACAGTTCAGTCACTTTCAGTTTATTATTCAGATTGGAAAACTAAACCTTCACACAAAGACAAAACCATCTGCCATGACGCAGAGAGCAAAAAGGCGACATGGGAGAGTAGCAGGAGAAAGAAGAGCGGTCAGTAGATCCTCCAGCGAGCTAAACCTGACCTACAGCTGGTGATAACCTGAGTTACACCAGACGTTAAGGTTTCTAAACCTGGAAAGTTTCATAAAGTGTTAGTCTTAAAGGCAGACCAGATGTCGGCCTCACGGACTAAACCAGCTAAAAGCTTCTTCACACTTTTAGAAACTGTAGGAACCAGCAGCAAACCTGCAACCTGAGAGCAAACAGTCCAGCCCTCAAGTATCAAATACATGGACTAGTTTCTCCATCAGTCTTGGACAGGATGTTTCACACTTTGGCAATCATCCAGAGGTGAAAGACGGAAATCCCACAAACCTGCTTTTAATACGGGATTTGCTTTTTTTTTTTTTTTTATATGTCCTCCGTCGGTGCTAAACGTCCGCAGGTCACGGCGTAAATCAGTAACGGCTCTCGGCAAACGTTTCCTCTGGAAGTCACATCCTGTGATCGTCCGCAGCGGCTGCGTCTTTTTATCCAGTCTGAGTCAAATCGAAATAACATTTGCCCGCTGCTGCTGTCTGATTGTAAACGAGTGCTTTAACTTCACTTCTGATGTGGTTTAGTCAAATCATGTGTCGATTTGACTAAACCACGTAACAATTCAAACATGGACCGTACTGGAAAAAAACACAGGAGCTTTAAATATACTGTTAATTGGTCACATTAACAGTAAATAAAGTCCGCCAAACTTTATTTACTGTGGGTTGAGTGCCTTTTTCACCAATTAACACTTTTTTTTTTTTTTTTTTTTAAAGTTGGAGCCACATTCTCTTTTCTTTCAGTGTTCAGAAGCCAAAATGAGACTTTCAGCTGTTTCCATTTGCAGGAGTCATATTTCTCACATTAGAGCACAAATTACAACCTATATGATCTCAGTTTCATTTACTTTTTACAGTTTTTTTTTTTTGTTTTTTTTATTGCATTTTGAGCTATGAGGTCCTTTGCCACCGTGGGAACAGACAGGTAAACCAGGCCTGACACTTCATTACTTTTAAATCCCTACGTTGTGTGCCAGCATGTCGGGTATCCAAAACGCTGCTCTCAACACTTCCGTGTAATTTCTCCAAATCGTTCTTGGGTAACCATTGTGTTACACTTCGCTCCCCAAGATTGATGTTCGACACATAGCCAGAGGTCGGAAGAGTATCCAATAGTTGTGCTCATGTCAGAGCAGCAGGAGTTCAACATATTTTTACTCAGAAGTAATAAGTAGGATATTACTCCAGTATGAAAAAAAACAAAATAAATGTATTTGGTACTCAAGTACAGAGCAACTGATCAGAACCATCATTTAATGTTTAAAAGTGACACCACATGGATCACAATATAAAGCTATATGAAAATAATTGCACTTCAAGCACCACAATGAGAATAATTCATATAACATCACCTTCTTAAAAAATAATGGCTTAAGACTTTTTTTTTTTTTTTTTCTTTCTTTTCTGTTTGCATAAAGCTGCCATAAATCGTGAGTTTGTAAGTGGACCAAAATGCAGACTGGAGCTTGGAGCACGGGGTCATGTTGACGGATTTAATGAAGAAAAAATAATAAAATGAAACCTGCAACTAAAAACCACGGGGGAACGGAGAACGAAAAAACCCACAGGAATCCAGGAAATCAAGAAACTACAGGAAGGAACCAGCAAGGAGGAACCGAGAATGAGTTCCATGTTTACTGGGGAGGTTGATTAGTGAACGAGAAACAGATAGCTGATTGGGAACAGGCTGCAGGTGTGAGGGGAGAGAGAGAGAAAGTGGCAAACGAACACAAAATAATAAAATCTCAGAAACAATTAAAAAAAAAAAAAAAATTTTCTTCATTCAGTTAAATTACTCAGTGGGTTGAGGATCTAAAGATTTAACTCAAATGAGAGTCATCATAAAAAAATTACTCTATTAATGCTCAAAGGTAATTATTGTTGTTTTTTTTTGTTGTTGTTTTTTTCAAAACACTTACTCAGGTAAATGTAACTAGTTACCCGACTTTGCACACAACAATCTTATTGCTCTTCAGCAATTTTTGTTGTCTTGAAATTCCTTTTGCGTTGAGTTTTTTCTCTTAAACGTCGCTCTGAAAAATAAAATCATATTTATTCCCTCTGACAAGATTGTGGAACAACCGAACTCTCCAGCATCACAGCAAAAACAAAAAACAAAGCCAAAAAAAAAAAAAAAAAAAAAACAACAACTTCTCTTCTAATCAAACATTATTTTTCTAGAATGTTGACATTTACGTAAGCGGAGGATTTTGCGGGACTTTTCAGAAACGCTGGACCGAAGTTGCCAGAAAATATGAAGCAAATAAAACATCGGGAGCAAATGAATTAGAGCATTCGGCTGCTGCCAGAGAACTTGTCCTGCAGCGCTGATCATCATTTGTGTTGGACCGAGCGCCAGCATAAACTTCACAGACAATAAGGACTGGCTGTAAGATTGCTATAACACAGGCATATTAGTGAAGAGATGATATCACCGACGTGTCTAATCCAAACCACAGATGTTTTTGTTGAAGCTGGGAGGCTTTGGGATCCGTGGAAACCCCTGAGCTTATTCCTATCGGGACGGGTGGGTGAGGGCGGTTAGTGGGTGTCGACACACAAACATGCGGTTCTGAACCCGCCACAAACGAGAGTCGGTCTCTTTTTCGGATTGCGCGTCGGGTTACGGATAGGCTCTCGGAAACGCCTGGCCGAGCAATTGTCCGTTCGGCGCTGAAAGCTTAAGCGGTTTTACAACACAAATCTATTAGGATCACCCTAAAGTCTGCTGGTGAAAAGGAATCAGAAGAGCTTCTAGCTGTTAAACGTTTGAGTTTCCTGTTTAAAGCTCCGCCGTTGTTATTGTCCGACGAAACAAAAGTCTGAGCGTTGCGCAACGTTTCGGTTGGACTTCGGTCGCTGCAACGATGTGGAGGTGGGAGGGGATGGGAGCGTTGAAAAGGGGGTCTGGGTGTGCTTGAACTTTTCCTCTCAAGGATGGAGCTGGAACAAGAACTTCAACATGATACAATCGCAGCGTTGGCAGTTCGTTTCCCGTAAGCCGGACTTCGTTTGGGCGTTCGATTTCCAGCTGCACCACCCCGTTGGAACTTTCCAGAGATTGGCGCTCACAGATGAAGTAGGACAATTGTCCTTGTTGGGGGGGCGGATAGCGCTGTTGGCGGGGTGACATGCTGAGGGTGTCGTTGCTTTGATGACAGGGTGGCCCTTTGACCTTGGAACTTCAACGATGCGCCTCGCTTGGAAATGGAAACCGGCTGGACAAACCGGCCCCCAAACTCCTGTGACCTCCACTCCATGGTGGAGTCAGGATGGAAAAACTCCTGATTTCTTTATCAGATTCGGCCTGCGAAAACATTCAGGGGGATTTAGATTTACTGCCTTTTCCTTATTGTTCTTTACCCTCTTGTTTTGCCCTTGAAGGTAAGCGGTGAGTGTTACGAGGCCTCTGCGGCTCTCTGCAGTCCTCAACAACATTACGTCGTGAGTTATGAGACTTCCACGCATGTGGCTGAGTTTTATATTTCCGTGGAGGCCGACGCAGCCTTCAAGGTACAACAGTACCGTGCAAAAGTATTCGTACCACTAGAGCTTTTACCAATTTTGACACTTTGCAACCAAAACCTTAACAATAAACGCATTTTGCGCGCTCGTTTCACACGAACGCGCCAATGCAGGATTTGGTGCGGCCAACTGCTTTTGGCAGGTACGCTTATTACCTGTGCGTGATTTAATGTCAGTATAAATTCAGTGTCAGACATTTGCTAGAGAACAAACAGCACCACGAACGCCAAGGAACACAGCAGACCTGACAGGCTGAAGTGTAAAGAAGTTTAAAGCAGGGTTGGGTTGCAAAATAATATCCAAGTCTTTGAGTATCTCGACTGTTCAACTCATCATCTGGAAACGGGAAGAGTTTTTCGCTGAAACATCGAAACAGGCAGGGCAGGTAATGAAGGAAGTATGAAGAGAAACAACAAAAAAGTAAATCTTGAGGAGCTGGAGGACAGTCACAGGTCAGGTGGCAGACATGAGTCATAAAAACGTCCAGAGACGCAAAAACGCTCCATTTGAGCTCATGGCGGAAAACTAACACCGTCAGGTAATGCGGGAGATAATGAGGAGGCGTCACAGCGAAGACCCAGCGGAGACCCAGCGGAGACCCGGCGAAGACCCGGCGGAGACCCAGCGAAGACCCAGCGAAGACCCAGCGAAGACCCAGCGAAGACCCAGCGGAGACCCAGCGGAGACCCAGCGAAGACCCAGCGGAGACCCAGCGGAGACCCAGCGAAGACCCAGCAGAGACCCAGCGAAGACCCAGCGGAGACCCGGCGAAGGGAAAAAGGAGTCAGTAGTTACCTGGAAGCATGAGGTTCATTTATAGCACTAACAGACATGGACTTCATTTTCATCCAGCTGTACGTTTGAAATGTATATATTGATCGAAATTTTATTGCAGGGCTCCAATGATAATAAAAATAAATATGTAATGATAAAAAGTATCATTGTAAATAAATACAATAATAAAACCGAAGCTCAGAGCTGGAGTTAAAACGTTAAAAATTGTGTTTTTACACAAACTATGAATTTCGTTCCTTCGCTGACTAAAATACGGAAAACAATGCGTGTATTCACGAGAAACAAAATTTTGTTGTCCCGCACACGCAAAACTGCAGGAAAATGACTCGACGGGGTCTTTATGTCAACACCTTCATCGCAGCCCCTCCCCCACCTCTTTCTTTAACTTCTTCTTTCAATCTCGCCAAAAGCGGCCTCGGCTATTTCCAGGTCCGCCGGTTCAAAAGCTGTATTTCTGGCCTACGACGCCGGAGCACAAAGGTCTTTCCTTTACATCAGGAGAAAGAGTGGGCCTCCATCCCGTCCCAGTGTTGGGCCCGGGACAGAGGGACACACACACACACAGACCGAGTTGATCCTTTTGATTCTCATTACCATTCCCTCACAGGGTTAAGCCACTTGGCTTTTGGACGGTATGTGCTGTATATTTCCCAACCCCTCGCGCCTCCCTCTCAGCCCCGGAGCGCCAAGTTAAATGATCAGAAAGACAATCGGGTCATAAACCGGCTCTTTTTAATGCCTCTTCACTCACACTGCCTGGGACCTAAAGATGCCGGAGTGGAGAGAGTGTGTGTGTGTGTGTGTGTGTGTGTGTGTGTGTGTGTGCGCTGAGAGTCCTTCAGTTTGCCTCACAGCAGACTATACACTATAAAACTCAGCTGCCCCAAACCAACCTTAATAAATTCTCCCAACATATAAAGGTTTATTTAACCGTCTTAAGTTACTTCCTCCTTATTGTGTTTTTTTGTTGTTGTTTGTTTGTTTTCGGATTTTTTTCACATTTATGTTTGGTTTTGTTGACGCAGTTTTCACAATTAGATTTTTCTTCATGTTTTTTGTACGTCCAAGTAGAAAAAATCTTTGTTCTTCAAGCGCTCTCTTGCCATTTACTCCAAATCCAAATGCATTTCTCTGGATAAACTTTGATCTCATTGTTTTTCTATTGAATCTCCTTCCGTTGAATTCAAAAATACTTCATTGAGCCCAAAGGGAAATTAAATGGCGTCGTCGTAACTCGTATGGGGAAAAAAATTCTCCAGAGCCGTTGCAGTTGCCGGTGGCTGTGGGCAGGAACTATCTCCTGTAGCAGTCTGTGTCACAGCGAGTTGGAAGAAGCCTCGGACTGAAGAAACTCGGCTTTACGAAGATTTGGTTTTTTTGCGTCATTATCATCTGTGCAAACAGCAAACAACCTAAAGTGTCCTGCGTGCACAGAGCATGACGCAATAACGTCACACGTAGGGAGCCTCTGTGTTCAGGGAAATAAACATGGATGGTATCGGTAATCCTCATTACCGTCTGCTGTGCTTGGAGATTTTCTTACAGATTGTGGGCTGTTGTGGGGTTTTTTTCCAAAAAAAGAAGAGATACTTTTACCAATAAAGCGGCCATTTAAAAGGCAAAATTTCTGATTATTTATTACTTCTTGTTTGGAACGCTGTTAGTAATGACTTAAAAATATCATCATGCATGATATATTTTTACAGCATCTTTTAAGTGGCTGTTTTATTTGCAATAAAAACAATTTACTTCTTTTAAACTTAACCTCTAGTCTGAAGGCAAAAACCAGATTGTGTATTTTGTGTACAAAAACAAGAATTTTTTTTAATTTTTTTTTTTACCGTCATTGTCCCTTCCTGCTTCCCCACATTCATATGCGAAAGTGTTGGCTCGCAACAAAAAAAGGAAGAAAAAAAAGGAAGAAAAAAGAAAGGAAAAACTCTGGGATTAAACAAAGTGCAGAGTGACTTCGGGGTCTGGGATCTTCAAATAAACCCTGCCTGGGTGTCATGGGGACCAGGAAGTGGAATTAACCGCTATATTAGCTGACCTTCATCTCGTTGTTTGTCCCAACCTGGCTGGCTGGGCCCACGGCCGGCCGGTAACCACGGCCTCCGGCTCCAACAATGCCGGCATTTCCATCGGTAAGAAAGAAAAACACTGGCTTTAGGGGGTTTACTGAGCAAACATGACGAGCCGTGCCAAACACTCCTGGCTCCCACATTTCACAATGGCTTTCTATATTGCCATTTTTTTTTATTTTTTTTTTTCCTTTTTCTTTTCTCGCCCCTCTTGTCGCCCGCTGGAGCTCTGGGAAGCCGCCACAGTTCTGGGTCGAGTGTGGGACAGAAACTTAGGAAAGCGGCATTGACCTGTGTGTGGAAGCGCTCTTGTTGGAGAGCAACGCAAAAATAACACAACAAAAATAAGGACACGGCGGTTGAAAGGTAAAACATGTCGGAGAGCTTCGTTATTTGTCATACCTCTCCACGCCTTTAGGTGTAGCCGCTGACAAGAGGAAAATGAAATCAGGCTTCTTCAGTCTGACGCCCCTAAATAAAGTGCAATAAAATTCATTCATTCATTTTTGGTTCACATGCATGTGGCCTCCAAGCGTCTCTGGTTTAATAATTCTACTAACAATATTACGTTCATTCATATAGTGCAAAAACAACAACCAAACAAATTAGCAAGAAAATCATTAAAAATAATGTTACAGAGATAAAGATAAAAAAATCAGGGCAAAAAGTAGCTAAATTAATGATAAATAAGACACAAGTGTTGATAATTGAAAGCATGAATGTTATACTAAAGAAGGACTTTCACATTTTAGCTCATGTGGCAGAAGGTTAGGATACAAATACATGCCAGCATTAATAAGAAGCGATCGGCTACACAAGCAGAAAAAACTCAGTCAAAACAGATCACGAGTTTTGCGTTCATGTCCGTTTCTTTCCACGCTTCTTCAGAGAACCGAGCTGGACTTGAGAGGACGTCTTTGTGAAATCCCCGAATGATCGAATCTCGCCACGATCCCATTCTGTTTAAAAGCTCTGCGCTCTGTTTTTGCCATCACTTCCGATGTCGCTCCTTCCAGCCACGAGCGAGCGCAGGAGCAGAGTAAAAGCAAAGGCCGCTTGTAAATCAGCTTCCCTGCTCGCTCCGATTAACGCGGGGAGACATCAAACGGTCAGGAAGCAGAACCTTTGCGTAAAGAAACGTTTTACTGCGTGGTTTTTGTCTCTTCTGTGCTTCTATTAGAACAATGGGTAAATCTGTGCGGTCGAGAAAAAAAAGAGTACTAAAATATCCCAGAGTTTTGGGCTTTTCAGCCCAGAATCTCCATCGCGGGGGGGTTAAATGTCGGCGATACGACGAATGGGGATCAAAGAGAAAAGAAGGAAATTTAAGCTCCTGTTCTGATTTAAGGGACGATGGTTGCTCCTAAGGTCGAACTTGAGCGTGCGTGTGTGTGTTTGTGAACAGCAGCCTGCGTGTTTGTCTCGGTATGTGGTGGGATTCGGTGGAATTGAAGGGGACGTTCGAAGCCCGGGATCAGACACGTTTCAGCCTCAGTAATCATCCGCGGGGTCACCGGAGGACGGCCGGGGGTCACGCTGGCAGCCAGGAGGGGATCTATTATCTCACGTTTAACAGCCAAAGACACACACACACACACACGCACACACACACTCACCCACACACACACACACACACAGACACACACACCCACACACACACTCACCTTCAGCAATGTAACCTTGGCTGTGCTACTGTGGTGATATCATGCAGACGGTTATTACTCACAGCGAATGAAGGGAGAAGGATAAATATTCCTTTACACCACAAAAAGTGATGGAATGGTGTGTTTTTATCAGCTCCGTTGGATAAATCTGATTTCTCCTTTTGATTCGGGCGGGAAGTTCGAACTGATTCAACGTATTGCTGAGATAAAAACGAAGTGGCTTTGTAGCGGTCTGGGAACAATTATCCAGACGTTTCAGCATCCTGATTTTGTTTATTTATTTTTTTCCCCCTCGGAGTCCAGCTTCGGTTTAATAAAGGGGCGCAAAAGTTACATAGCAACGAGGGCGGGGGGGGCAGTAAATTCCTCCGTTTTTATTCGGCATGCATCACGGCGGTACACCGCAAGGCAACAAAATGGACTCGGTCAGCATTTTTTGACAAACACCACCACTCTTGAATGGGGTTACCATGGAAACGACAACAACAATGCCATGTACTTCGATTTCTGCCATTTTGAAAACAGAAATGCCCTCCAAACGTGAGTTGGAGAGAGACGGGGTTAAAGGTGAAAACGATTTAGAGACATTTATGATTCTGATAGTTGCAGACTAGGAAGGAACACCAATGAATTAATCACATAATAAATGTGATCCATTGACCAATATCTTTTCCAAACGCGTTACTCTCGTGTCCACAGGCTAATAGTAGAGGAAAGATTAAGAGAAAAAACTGAGTTTTATTGCACTGAGCAGCAAAAGAATAAAATAAAAACCACAGTACCATTAAACACAATGACCCCCAACCATCCAGTAAAAACCATCCAGTCTCCTGATTTATTCCCCTTATGCAGTAAAGGAAGGAAGCCTTTTTTGGGTTCATGAAGGTAAAGCTCGGCCCTCAGAGAAGGACTTTACTGATCTCCATGTCCATTGAGCATGGTACATTTTTTTCACGTTATTTTTGCGTTGAGGGCGTGGAGTATGTTTTGGCTGATTGAATCTATATTTTCTAGGGAAGAGCTGGCATTCCACGCAGGTAAGTGGGTTGTACTTTTGGTTTGTGACCTGGATCACTAGTCAAATCCAGTTGGCAGAAGGCATGTTATGGATCAGCTACCACAGACCTTTGAGGCCCAGTTTCCACCGATCGCATCATGTCAGAATTCCAGCCATCGTAAAATGCCATTTTCTCTCCGATCACGCGGTGCAGCCAGTTAATCCGTATGGGAAGCTCAGATCTCCCAACAGATTTGCGGAGATTACAAGTTACAAGAGCTCTGGGCAGCCACGGCTAATGAGAGACTCGTATGTATGACCACAAAGTAACAAACCGTGGCTGCAACCCAACAGGTCCTAAAATTGTTGTGCGAGAGAACACAAACACTCCTCTGTGAAACTAATTTAACAGCTGAGCTTTGTTCATGTTGCTGGGAGAGACGTTGATAGAACGAGCACTTCTAATGACACGGACCCATTACCAGAGTGTGCCAGCGCATCTCAATGCTTGGCCATCACTCAGGAGGAGATGGGAATCAGTCAGCACTCCGACAACAAGTGTCCAGATGCCTTCCCTGCAAAATACGTGCACTTAATAAGTTCTCACTAAACGGAACAAGAGAGAATATTATTCTATTTTGATGAATAGAAGAACGTAGTTTTGCAAAGGGGGAAGTTTATTTATTCACAGACGCGTTTATTTAGCTTTCACTGGAGGTTTTGCTTTTTAAATAAATGTAAGCTCCAGTCAAGATCTTTTTTTACATTTGTGCTCTTCCTTTTAAAATTGAGAGCAGTTACTGGGAACCTGTAACTAGTAATCCACTGCTATGTGTTTCTTCAGGGCATCAATATGGTGCGACACAGAGGATAATTTCTCTTATGGCCTATCCCAATACTTTCCATACAGAAACTGTAGAATTGGGACGGTACGGGTTATGTCATCGACTTGGACCTCTGCGACATCCAAAATGGCTTCACCGGTCACTGTTTTGGCATCTGTACCGCTGAAAAGTGCAACTACAACAAACAATTGATTTTAAATGAGCAGAAAAGGTGTTTTTGCATTTTGATGTCATTCCAGGAGATATTTGGCTCCTTAAATGTTTTTTTTTAATCTCTTATTGAATACAGAGCAAAATTAAATAGTGTTCACACATGCACAGTTGAGTGAATCAAAAAATTATTTCAATATTTTACATTTGAATGTTAATGGCTGTAGCTGTGTTCCCATTGACTTTGTAATTGCGCCAGTTGGAATTATGAAAATAAATGTGCTTAATGGAAACACGCCAATTTACAAAAAATGTTTTTGATGAAAAGGTTTTGAAGCTAAGATGAGAGTTTTCTAGCTGTATCGAAATGAGTGTATTTTGCAAAACTACAATAGAGTCACACGAGTCACGGGACCAACAGCCGGACGTTTCTACTGGTGGAAACAACGAAGAAGATGACAGGAAGTGGTAGGAGGATGATGTCGCGGCACGTTTTTTAATGACTATCGCATAAACACACTTATTCAATTGTCATTTTTAATTGCCTTATTTATTTAATGGAAACACCGCAATTGCAAAAAAAATTTTGTTGGGTTTTTTTTTGACACTGGCAGAATATTGACAAAGTTTTGTGCCTATTTGTTATGGAATCTCAGCAAAAAGTCCCTCACATGAATTATTATCCCCAACGTCTCACTTCAAAGAGCAAATGAAATGCAGCCAAAAAAGTCATAAACACTTGTTCTCTCTTCTCCACTTCTGTTCTTGGGAACTTGATATTTTCTCCCCGGTTCCTCTGTTTTCAAGTTCAGATCAATATGCTCATTTATATTGGCAGTTTGTGCTTATTTGCTCTAAATTAAAACCACTGACGTGAGCCCAAGGACCACAGTTATAGAAGACTAAGTGCTGCCACTATTGGCAAAAGTAAGTTTTGCGCATATTATTAGCAGCAAGGGTACTGATAATTATGGGAGCAACAATTTAAGTAAAATTTTTCTAAATTTCTCAGTGAGATCGGGTTACTGCAATCAAACAGAACACGTTCCCTTCCAGTATTTTCTTGGATGAGACTGTCCTCCCTGACGACGAGGCGGACCTCAAATGCTCCCTCTCCGAGGATGTGTGAGATCCGCCTCTGCTCGACGTTGCGGCGGAGAAAGGAAGATGGCGTTGCGGACTCGCCCGCGCTCTCTGGACTGCGGCCGTCGTCCGGCTCGGAGTGGACCAGTGACGGACCCGTTCCGGTTTCTCAAAGCGTCGCCGCTAGTGTGTCGGCATCTTGCCGTCGTGGAGTTTGATGCGGAGCTTTTCCCACGTCTGTCTACGTGAAAAGTGAACTCGTGATCGACACTGAAATATCGATACCTCGATGCTTCTCGATCTTTATGCGCTAAACTCCATTCTCGGATCAAATTAGTATCACTTTTTGATGCTTCGCTCATCTGAACAAATGCATACCACTAAAGAAAATGCAGAAAAGATAAAACTATTGAGATGTTGTCTAAATTCTTTAATTTGTAGAGAACTACTTTTCCTTCAACCTGGAGCGGTGTGACACCAGAAGTGTCCCTTTATTATCCAGTGTTTTTTTCCTCTTCTATTATGTTTTGTTTTTCCTATTGTTCATCTGGACAACACTTTCTCGCTGTTGTTTTAAAGTGCTTTATCAGTACATTTATTTATTCCAGTCAACAAAATGTTCTCTGGGTTTCAGTCCTGGTTATTTCTTCCATATTAGTTAACCGCACTAGTCTTGGGTTTAAGGGCTGCGTCCACAAACCCTTTGAATGCGGCATCAGATCAGAGGTCGGAACCGCGTCAGGTATTATGGTGAACTGGGAGGCCGCGTTCTGTACGTGACTTTTACTGGAGAAGGCAGATCATATGGAATAGATAGACGTGAGCCCTGAATCCTTTTTATTGCACTGCTTCACCTTGCGTGAGGCATCAGCAGTAGGAAGAGTGGAAACAGCCTCGGCGTAGACTCAACAGCTAGAGACGTCTCTCTCTCTCTCTGTGTGTGTGTGTGTGTGTGTGTGTCAGTATGAGAATGAGATGTGTATCTGATCGCAGTGATTTCTACGGTCCAACATGCCTTCTGAAGCCTTGACCGCTTCTCCGCCCCCCTTTCCTCAAGCCCCCTTCCTCTCTCCAGGGGAGGTGCCGTGAAACGCTCAATGGACGTCTCTCTTCCCAGCATCTGGCTCTTAGAAGTGTCTGCGAACACATGGGCTCATTAGTTCCACCTCCGGGTGGACTCCTGCCCGATCGGCGCTGATGTGATCTCACAGGGGCCCGGGCCAGGCCTCCTCAGGGACCCATAACCACCCAGGCACCAGAGCAAATAGCTCAGAGCTTACGCACACTTCTTTATGGCAGGTGATTCTTTGCCCTCTTTCCAAAGCACGCAAGAAACTTCAAAGTCCCACGCTTGGAGCGCTGCTCTCATCCTTGGCTTCCTTACGCCTACGGAGCCGAAGTCTTGGCCACGACCAGAGTTAGGCAACAGCAGGTGAGGTCACCGAGGGTGCTCTGATAAGCAAACCAGGGGATTTGGAGTCGTCCCAACTGTGTCTGTATCTGAAGGAAAGTACAAAAGCATGTTGATTTTCCAATCGAGTTGACCATATTAGGACCAGAAATAGTTGCTGGAAGCACAGTTGATCTTTTTGCTTCCATTTCCTCAGTTTTGAGGGCCTGATTTCTCTTTATAAAACAGCAACAGCAATTGAAATTAGGTCCAGGTAAAATATAGTTTGATCTCAAATCGGGGTGGGCTAGGGTTTTTTTCTGGAGCGGCGTTTTTAATAGTACCACTGTTGTGACATGAAGCCATAGGAAAAGCAAAAAAAGAGCAATAATGTTCTCCGATTTCAGATCCAAAATTGATAAATTATAGTTCTTCAACGGGAGAACTAAAATTTGTTATGTTGGTAAATAAATAATCAATGAAAGCCCCAACAGACAATGCTGACAAATCTGAGGGAATCAGAAAAATCCCTGCTGATCTATAATCGATGAATCACTCAAGTTAAAAACATAACATTTTAAACAGTGCATTGTACATACGTGGCTTTTTTTTTTTGATTGTTCGTTTGGAGACTGTTTCACTTGGATCGAGGCCCGGTCGGTAACTGTGTGTCGCACTGAACGCCCGCGCCAGCGGTGAAAGACGGCCTGATAGACGGGACAGTCGAGGAAATGAGTGGCAGCGGGAAAGACGCGGGAGGAGAGGAGGTTATCCACCAGCTGAGGAGAAACAATGGCTGGCAGCTCAGAGCGCTTTGAGATGAAAATCAGCTCCTGGGCCAATACAAACACTTGTGCAGGAAAAAAATAAATAATGAAAATTGAAACATTCACACAGGAAAAAAAGAGAAATAGTCCTCCATGACAGGAAATGAGCGTCCTCTAAGACACGGCAAAGCAGACATTCTTCACAACACACAGGTAGACGAACGCACTTCTGTCACTGTGGAGATTGAGCACAATTTGAAACAATAAACCTGGTTTGCTATGGTCCAAATCAGTTGATGGGTTTAAGTTGTAGCTTTTTAAGATGCTTGGTTTGTTTTCCAAACCCGACACTGTAAACCCGGTACGATTGTTCGAGGCGGGGCGACAAAACGCAGACACAGTGTTCTGAGATTGTAGAAAACATGGGAAATTAAAAAAATTAAACCTCTTACTAGTTGTCTTCTGGGTGTTAATTTAAGAATACATCTGATAGACGGGACAGTCGAGGAAATGGAAGAAATTGTTTACTCCACCGCATCCCACAATGCAACACAAACCTCGCCAGCAGGAGCCGATCACCTGTTAGCTGCGCTGAATTGAGGTTGGATCACATTCAGGAGCTTCTCTAGAGTTGGTCCGGATTTGTCTCGAGCCCGGTTTCTTCAAGGAGTTTTGGTAAAATTACTTAGATCAGCAGCTCAGATCGCTTGCCATGCTCACGTCTACACGAATGACTCGCATCGACTGGGGGAAACGAACCAGTTTGGTTTTGAACCAACTAAGCGCCTCAAATGTGGAAACACCCAAAATGTCAATTTTAGCTTGTATAATGGTACAATGCTTACAGAAATGTTCCTTTTCTACTTGTACTGTACTTGTAAAACTCTTCATCAAGTCTGAGGACTCAAAAGCACTAGATACTAAAGTCTTTCACCACTTCACTTCCTGATGGTATTAAGCTACATTGTAGCCGCAGATGCCCTGAGGCAGATTTACGAGGCTGTCACTGAACGGGCACCAATCTCCAACCACCATATTAGCAGCTTTATTTCTAAAAACTAAAGCTACTTTACTGTGTTTCCATTGACCATAAAATTGTGTAAATCTAAATTAAGAAAATGAATTTTCTTAACGGAAACACTACGATTTTTTAAAAAGAAACTGCATCTGCTGAGCGCATCAAACGAGCTACTTCTCAGTGCAATGCTGGTTTGAAAAAAAAAGTTGTTTAAAGGGTTAATAGAGGAGCCATGTTGTGATGACTTCCTGAAGGCAGAGCTTCAGTAAGAGCAGGAGCTTCTTAAAAAGCCAGAGGCCCAATTTTAAGGCGTTAAACATCAAAGTAAAAGTTCTTTTAAGTCATATTTGATACATACATCATGTTTATAACGACGACTTAATAAAATTAATACATTTACTTGGATAAAGTTAGTTTGTTACTTGTAATCAGTTTTCTTTTTTTCAGCGTGTAGCCATGTTTGGCCGTCTCATCCAAGTGTCGCCACTTTAAAGCTACGAGCTTCAGCAGTTTGACCCGCGGCTAAGCTCCACAGCTCCTCTTAGCTAAACGCCTCATTTTTTTCCAAATATGTACACAAGAGCCCGGAGGAGGTCGTAGCGGCGCACGGTGCTGCATCCACAGATCATAAATTAAAATATTCCAACGCGGAGTCGAGTCGGCCCACGGATGCAATCTGCTTGCACAGGAACACAAGACGCTGCTCGGGCCAAATCATTTCCTCATGACGGCCTCTCCTTGCGTGCTGTTTAGGTAGAAAACCACTGGCTCCCTGCGGTTCCCACCAGCACCTGCGGGTCTGAAGCAAAAGCCAGGCAGCTTCACGCTGAGGCGGACTGTTCCCCGGCTGAAGGCCTTGCTGCACATCAAGGGTTATCCCTGGTCGTAGAACAGTCCATTTCTTCCCCGGGCCTCAGGTTTAATGTTGTGCAAAGTTTCATAAAATACTAATGCAGGTGTCAGGCCACAAGGAGCTCCTTGTGGAAGAATCACTACAATGGTTTTCCATAAAAAAAGCTGATTTGCAGCTCTTTGTAAAAGTATTCATATACTTTTTGTCAACTTGCAACCACAAACGTAAAGCTGCAGTATTTAACTTTTATTAAAACGTTTAAAACCGTCACCATCGATAACCACCATATTCTTGTTGTGTTGCCATGGGAAGAACTGCACCGCACTCGATCAAAAACAACCAATGGGAGGAGGGTCTTGGCGCTGCCTATCAACCTCGTGAACGCGCTGCAAAATGTGCTATTGGCAGAGAAACAATTCACCGTTACACAAAAACTGTTATGGTTGCCATGCTAACGAGCCTTAGCTTTCATGACAGCCTCTGCTGATGTGGAGAATCTGTAGCACAGCAAGCACAAGAGGATGATTGACAGCACTAAGATCCACCTCCTGGCTCTGATTGGTTGTTTCTAGTTAGTGTGGGGAGAGCTCAATCTTTTTTCACATTTTATCTGTGTCATACTGTCAACAAAGTGAAATGTATGTAAAACAAATATTTCTGATGGTTTAAATTAGTGGTTCTCAAACTTTTAAGTTTTCCTAGTAGCACCAGAGACATTAGTACAACAAAACTGAGAATTTTTGTGATTCCAGTAGTCTGTGATGAACAATATATTACCCACTGATACTGTGTGATTATATAAAACATGCAGTTCAGTTTAGCCTTTCAGTCAAAGTTTCAGGTTGTCACCAAACTACACTATTCCTACATTTAATGTCCAATAAAAACATTAGCTGCACTCTAACCTTCATTAACTTATCTTCTCTAAATCCTTTAGCAAACATAGTTAGGTTGGGTTTGATGTAATTAATTGATGTACAATTAATTACAATATTTGTAATTAATTAATTAATTAATAGATGCAAGTTTCAACTATGCACTACTTTGTGTTGTTCTGTAGCATAAAATCTCAGTGAAATACGTTCAAGTTCATGTTTTCAACATAATATATTACAATGAGGCCTGAATACGGCGTCATATATAAAATATTTTTTGAAAACAGCCAAGAGCAAATCGCAGCGCAGTGCCTCTTTGAGCAAACATTAGCAATGCATCATCACGGCTCTGCGCTTTCTGACGCAAAGTGATAAACTGTCCAGTTATGAGGGTCTGCGAACAGGCCGCCGTTTGTTCGCAAACTCTTACGACCGCAGCTCGGCTCGAGACGTTTTCGCTGTGGTAGGTGTTGTTGTGTTTAAAGGCACCGAGGAACAATCCAGAATCCCCTTCTTCTTCTCTCTCCCCGCAAGCGGCCAGGTCTGTCATCACAGCGCCGTTCACGAGGCCAAGGCGAACCGGAGAAACACTAATCATGTCATCGCCGCTCTGCCCTGCTCTGGACTGGAGCGAGACCCCTCTCCTGTAGCGAGATAGCAGCTTGTTGTTGCTCTGTCCTCTCGGGGAGCTGTGGCGCCGTGGTGGGCCCGGATATTGCCAAGGAACGTTGTAGATCGGCTGATTACCTTGGAACTTGAGTCTTGCATTTTTTTGTGTGTGATGATTTCTACGTTGAACTGCTGACAGTGTCCATTAAAGGGGCAGTATTGTGTGTTTTCCAGCCACATACTACCAATTTAGAGCACAATTAAGTAAATATGTCACCCTCAGTTGCTAAATATATAAAATATGACTTCAAAGAAATTTGACTTTGATATTTAGCACCTTGAAATTTTGCCTCTGTGGCTTTAAAGACTCCTGCTGTTTCTGAATTGTCACAACATCGCTCCTCTGTTAACCCTTTAACAACGTTTTTACCAAATTTTCACTGAAAGGTATTGAATTGCGACACTGTTGGGCTTCCATACTAAGTAATCAAAGGACAGTTAACAAGCCTACAGCTGATGACTTCGACGTTCTCCTCTGGCCTTGTTCTGTATGATAGTACAGGATTCAACACATCCACACGACGCTTAATCTTTATTATTCAATATTAAGCATCTCTAAATTCTCCGTAATGAGTGACAGTTCATAAGATGTACAATATTCAACATAAAAATAAACAGATCTGCAGTTGGTGTGAATATTTAGAGCAAGAGAAGGAGCATGTAATGATAGCTACACAGGTCATAAACCCAGTTATTGTTGTGGATCATATGTATGGGTTTTACTGCATAAATAAAGCTGTGTCTTCTCTGGAAATGTCGTTTATGTGGCTATTAATCCAACCCAAACAAAGAGAACTTAAGGAAATGTTCTTTGGTGGCTTTGGAAAAGCAACCGTTTGAGGTGCCATAAACCTGAGCAAGCGTCTTTGTAAACAGGAATGAATATCTGGATTTAACGTGTTTCATAAGAGGCGTTTTGCAACGTCTGATGTTCAGCTCAAACGCAAGAAACGGTCTGTGTTGGCACGTCAGTAAAAAACTAGCTGAAGGAAGATGGCGCTACATGTTTCTTCATGACTTAACTCATGAACAAACGTATTCCTATGTGATGTCAATTGCATTTCCTTAATTAATGGAAGTATTGTAATTGCAAATATGTTCAATTTGAACTTAAATGCCCCTATAATTCTTAAAAAATAAATATGAAACTTCTAAAAATTTGATAATTGAAGATCGGAAAACGACTGCAGGCTTTCCATTTGTACATTGCTAATTACACAGATTAAGACAAACGATGATTTTAACCTCCACACTGTTCCGAGGATCCTGATCCTTTATCCAATTTCACTTTGCACTAAGTCCCAGCTAAGCCAATCAGACACATCTAGGAGCTTCGATCGCACAGAAGTCCGGCCTGGATGCGACAAAAATCAGCACAAACAGAAAAGACAAAATGCTCAACATCAAAAATATGTCAACTAACTCAGACACATTCCTCTCTGTTCAACGATTCTTACAGCAAAAAGCAATTTTTTTTTTTTTAGAAAGACCACAAACTGATCTATTATCTTTAGATCTAAGAATGTTTACACGTAAACAGCTTAGACCAAACTAAGCTGCTCTCATCTGAGTTTGATTTCTACTGTCATTGAAAACCATAATGCCAAGAAATCATATAAGGCAACACATTGCAATAACTAATTTAAAGTCAGGCAGCTTCAATTCATCGCTCCTTCCAGCTGAGAAGATGTCCAGCTAAACACTGCCCTCTTCTGGAACAAATCAGTCACGAGCGAACGGGAACAAACACACTTTTGACTTTAGGTGAATAAAGACCGACAGTGTTTTTCAGTTCATGCCGTCTATTTAAAGACTAAAGTCACATACATGAAGCCCGTGTTGCCTTTCATGTTTTGTGTAACTCAAACTTGTCACCCATAAGGTCAGCTGAAGAGAGAGGACTGAAGAATCTTTTTTTTTTTTTTGTAATTGAAGTCGCAGAGGGATTTTATGTCTTAAAGAGAATTATGGCTATTTTTCCTTCTTCTTTTTGCCTCCCATGGTTCCTCGCCCTGAAAGCGTCTCCACCCACACAGCTGGGTGGTCCGCTATTCTGAACGTGACCCCAATAAAGACCTTTGTGCTGAACGACACCCACTCTACCATGAACCTCACTTTTTGTTGGACTGTCAAGGGACAATGATTTACAATGCGTTCGCAAAACATAAAGGAACAAGAAAAGGCTCTGTTTGCTATTGAAATTGCTCCACAATGGCACTCGCTGCTTAGAGTGATATCATATGAATTGGCAATGAATTTTTTATTTTTTTTGTCAAAGAAATAAAGCAGACGGCTTTTTTTTTTTTTTCTCTGAGTTTATGAGTTCATTTTAAATCAATGTGTGTCTAAATCAGACTCCAATCCAAATAATTACAAACTGTGGAGCTATAAAATATGGACCCAACTTTTATTTGCAATATGTTGAGTTGCAATTCTGTTCCTTCTTGGAAATGAAACACAACATGCTGTTCCGAGTTCTCCGTTTCAGTGAAACTGTGCCTAGATTGGCGCTACATCATGTAGCTGCGTGTCCACTGACCAAATAATAACGCAAATTGGAATTACGAAAATAAAACTTTGCTTACTGGAAACACTGCAATTTTGAAAAAGCTTAAGTTTTTTGGATTCGTTTTGGTGCTAGGATGAGGCGGTTTGTATATTCCGCAAAACTGCAACGGAGAGCCAGATGTTGCTGCTGACGAAAACGCGAAGAAGACGATAGGAAGTGTCGTGTTTCTTAATGACTTTGTGACGTGAACAATCCTGTTCACCTGTGGTTGTAATCGCATTTCGGATTTAATGAGAACACTGCAACGTTGAAATTGACATTAGCACAATACCGAAAAAGCTCTGCGCATATCCTTCTATCCATCCATCCATTTTCTTACACCCTTGTCTATAGTGGGGTTGTGAGGAGTGGTGGTGTCTATCTCCAGCTAACGTTCCGGGCGAGAGGCGGGGTCACCTGGACAGGTCACCAGTCTGTTTGTAATGGAAACGTAGATCCTGTCCACTTCAAAAGGCTTAGATTTAGAATAAAGTGTCTTCATCTTCAACCTGTGGGTTTCCTCCACTCCAGATCACCCACTTTAGAAACCATCCTGCATTTATATCTCAGGTTTCTGACGTTCCTTTATGTGTCAGTCCAAGTGTGATTGTAGGGTTATGGGTTTTAACCGAGGTTTTGTGGAGGAGTTAAACGTTCTGCTTTCTTCAGGAAACCCGATGTTCCTAAGTTGTGTTTTATGTTTCAGACTCCTGAATCTCTTCTTGACATCCTCAGAATGAAAAAACTTTTGGGCGGAAGCGAAAAAGCATTCATAAACATTTCACAATCTACTTGTGGGCCGATACCAAGATGCTTGTGGTTTTTGCTACGTCTCAGGATGATGTGGATGATGCTGCGCTACAAATGGATTGTTCTTCATGTGAAACACTCTACAACATAATGATCAGGCGACCTTGTTCAGTGGACCTTCTCGTTTTACTGCGACGTCCCAAACCAATCCCTCGTTGGTGAATATTTCAGACTTCCAGTCAGTAAGATCAGACTGTGTAGAGGACAGGGTAGAGACCAGCACCTTACGGCTTTAAGTTGTTAGTGAGAATCACGTGGCAATGTAGCTCTTACTGCTGTTTTCAAATTTAAGAACAGTATTGCCTAATGGTGTTGTAACCCCTGGTAACCACACTCCACCTGCAAATTTCCCTTTTGAGCAAAATTCAAAAGTTGTTTTTGTTATGTCAGCAGGACACGCTAACAATACTGGTCCCTGATTGAAGGCGTTAACAGTGGTTCAGGATGTCCAGCTGCAATTTTAAGAGACGTTGGAGAAATTGACTAAATCTGCTGAAGTTTGATGAAGTGGCATAAAAATTTCATTTTTGTAAGCCCACCAAAAAAACCCCCAAAACAAAACAAAAAAAACTGTTGATGCTCCTATAAGTTAATCTGCAACGTCTGACAACTGATGTTTTTGCTCCGGTTTGACTTATGTTGTTTTACTCATGAGAAGCAACAAGAGATGAAGGCTCTGCAAAGACTATCTAATTATTTATAACATGTACAAGTAATGTAAATTAAGGTATGGTGAAAATTGTTGGTACTAGTTGTAAATGAATATATAATAATCATTAAACCACATCTGCTGTCTTAATAGTGCTGAGTTTGATCTGGTCCAGTAGGCATCGGGCAGAAGGCCCGTTACCTTCTGGGGTTTGGCGACGCAATTGATGTAAATGCGGTAAATTTACGGGAAAATACTAATACGGCGGGAGACTTGATAGGTGAGGTGGTGTAGGGTTAGACGCGTCAATTTAACATATTTCATAATGTACTTTTTCACGGGACTCAAAATGAATTTTGATATAGACATTTCTATTTTAATTTGAATCCCAAATTATAATAAAAGAGGAGTAAATTCCCACCAAAAAACTCAGAAATTCTGCGATTAATTCAATTTTCTTGGGGTGGGGGGGCGAGGAAATTTGAGTTTCAGAAGTCGAAAACATGTTCTGCTTTTAAGGAGTTTTTTTTGGTGGAAATGTGCTCCTCCTTTCTTCCTATCTACTGCGGTCGGATTCAGTTCTCTGAACTGATACCCCTTGAACACTGTGGCCCATTCTTCTCTGAACATAACTGAGTGTGGTGTCCAACCTTAAGCCAACCAGCAGAGGGCACTCCATCACAGTTGATGGAGAGTTGTATTTCCGTAGAGTAGTATTTTTTCCACCCACAGCACAAGACAGCGCTTTCTCTATTCTCTTTAATTATTGAAGGAAAAGAGTTAAAACCTGTTATTGTGACTTATTTCGGCCTGGTGCTGCTGACTCTTCTGTTCTGTAATGTTCTGCCAACAACTGAAGCCTCGTTACCACCAGAATGAGGACGAGTCTTTCCTCATTTGACTCAACCTGCACCCTACATCCACCCTGCTCTCTCAAAACTCCTCCACCAAAACAAATTTCCATCCAGACTAATATCTGAACGTCCAGCGTCTTATAACTGGGAACTTTCTGTGTTTACAGCCACCAAAGATCAGAACCGACTTCATCAGCTATGAGTTTGTCTTCCAAAAAAAAACAAAAACAACATTTGCAATAGTCAGGAGTGCAGACTTGCGTAAAATCAGATGGGCTACCTTCCTGCAGAGGTGTTAAAACGAGCAGCTTTGGGTCTTTGCCGCCTTTGCGTGTCCGGGCTGCAACTGATCACGGATCAGATAGAGTGAAAATAGGACTGGTGGAGGATGAAATAGGGCATGAATAGAAATAGCTTGGTAGCCTGGCTCCACAGTCTCTGGAGGGATTGCTGTGTCAGTTGCCTGGTGTGTGCTGTAAAGCTGTCTATTCCTTGTCCAGGTGCGTGTGTGCATGCGTGCGTGTTGGTGTGTGTGTGTGTGTGTGTGCGTGTGTGTGTGTGTGTGTGTGTGTGTGTGTGTTCCTGCCTGGAACTCACAAGCTCCTGGAAACCATGAGGAAGCAGAAGGCCCCTGTCGAAGGCATTAGTATTATAGGCACTGACAAGGAAGGTGTTATTGCCAAGTCAGATGGGGCCCACATAATCTGGAACCTGGTGGAAGCCAGCAGTCGCCCACTCAACACCCATATTTCTCTTTTTTTGAGGTGTTTTTTTTTTATCATTATTATTATTATTATTATTATTATTATTATTATTTTTGCTGGACTGAATTCCTTCTACTAAACTGTCGGCGGTAATTGTCTTGTTAAACCTTGGAGAACTTTTGCGGAACATTGTATTTAGTCAGCACTGTAAAAATACATTAAGCAGTATTGATTTCCTCCCGGGGCGTGCTGTTTCATCGCTCTGCCTGTGTCTGCATTTTGTGAGGACTCAGGTGGTTCTGAATAACAGTCATCAGCACCGACCACTTTACCCCCTGAGATGAAATGTCGCAAATTATAGCAAAGTAACAAAGGGTGTCGAGTTTTTGGCCTTTGTGTAGATCGTTTTTAATGTTGTCGTTTTGTCTGAACTGAAATGATTCAGTTCACCAAACTAATCGTAGTATGAGACAATAACAAACAAAAAAAAGGTAAAAGAAAAAAAAAAAAGCGCTCATTTTTCTTGTGATGATGTAATTTACTTACAGGACAGAGCTGAATAAATTACATTTCTTTAAATGGAATTTATTACATTTAAATGTAACAATTTTCTATTTGTTTGTGAGATTGTTAGCTTCCAAGCTAATAGAAATTGTATAGAAATTGTTAGTAACAATTCTATACAATTGAATAGAATTCAATTGTATAGAATTCTATTCTATACAATTGAATAGAATTGTATAGAATTCGATAGAAATTGTTAGTAACAATTTCTATCCATTTGTTAGTTTGCCAGCGAACAAGCTACTAAGGTGTTTTTGAACAAGCTAACAGCGTGTTAGCTCGGAACAGCTAACAGCGGCTCTGAGTTAATACTGTTCCAAGCCGACCTGAAATGACATTTTGGATAAAATGTTATCAGAAATGATAACCTGGAACTATGGTTAGCTTTGTTCCAGAACCAAGCTAGGTTGCAGGTTAGCTGGACGTTGTAAGCTGTAACCTGTTATTACTTCATGAGGAAATCTAATTCCTCCCCTGTTTAATCAAGAATTAACTGTGATTAACTATACTACCTTTTAAAATTAAATGGACCACACCTAGCGATGATCGTGGATCAGCTGCAGTTTTTTTTTTAGCCAGACCTGTGAAGACACTGTTGCAGTAATCAACGCACCAAAAGAAAAGCACATGGATGAGTTTCTCTAGATCTTGCTGAGACGTTAGTCCTTTAATCCTGGACAGAAGACCGACTTTGTAACTGTCTTTAAGTGTCTCTGGAGGTTCAGGTCACTACCCAGATTTTGAGCCCGATTGCTAGTTTCTAGCTGAAGCTGTGTGCTGACTCTAGCTTGTTTCTTCAGTGTTGTTTCTTTTTAGAAGGTGTGAACCCAAATTAAATTTGCCATGAACATCACACCACCATGCAGGTGGGAGTGTGATTATTGGGGGCTGCTTTGTTGCTTCAGGACTGGGACGACTTGCTGTAATTCTAAATGTTGCTGTGTGATCATCTTAAAAAGCTTGTGCACGCTCCAAAACCCTCCATTGTGTCTAAATTATAATCATTTTGAAAAGAGGAGTGGGATGTAAAAAAATTAAAGCATCGCCAGTCATCAGTCATTGCAGTCACAAGATTATCGTCCTGGTGACCAATTGCGTCTAAGTTTAGTGGACATTTTTCTTTCTTTTCTTCTTTTTTTTTACCTTAATAAAAGTTTTTATCCTTTTATCAGGCTATTTTTTTATTTCAAAATTTGTTGAATGACCTTAAACATTCAAGTGTGCCAAAAACAGAAGAAATCTCTTGTTGTGACAGAAACATTTCAGTTTCAAACAATGATCAGTCGCGCCCTGCACGCTCAGCAGCTCCTGTATAATCTATAAACTCCTGGAGACGTGCAATGTATTCTGGGAAATTTCCAAGCGTCTGTGATTAAAGTTGCAGTAATATTAACCATCTGGAACAAACCGCCCGGTTCTCCATCTTAAATTAAACAGGCTGCCGCCGTTGACTGATTTTGGGGGCTTTTCCGTTTAGCCGCGGCTTTTCTGTTCTGTTTTTCAATGTGACGTTTTGCACTGAGCTCCACGGCGCGGAACAGGAACAGGAAGAGGCTTGAGAGAGTCATCTCTCTTCTTCTAGCTTCACTTTAAAGCCGGGTTTATCTGTCCAGGGGAGGAACTTTGGGCGTTTTTACGCATCCAAGAGTTAACATTTACAGGAATTAAAACCTTACTGGAAGTCTGCAAGTAAGACAGCATTCGCATTGGTAAATAAACATTGGGATATAGTTCCAAATGTACAGATTACTTGCAGATTTTACTTTGACAATACCTCATTTCAATGGCCACTTTAAGTTAATATTCTTCAAAGATTGATTTAGCTTTAGGTTTTTTATTTCTCTTTTGCGAAACTACCACCAGCGTAGTTCTTGTTTGTAAATGTGTGTGTTATGCTTATCTTTTATGCATTTTAAGGAATATTCCAAAAGGTTTCACTCTATAAAATGACTTAAATCTGTGCTCACCGTTTTCCCATTTAATGAAACTGTTATGAAATATAATCAGCAAAACCCGTGCTGCTAATGTGGTCATAGCCAACTGTTCTGCTGTGCTATTTGGCGTCCTTTTAGTTTGTAGTGTGCATAAAACACACAAAAGCAACAGACAGATGTTTTATTTGGCTATAAAATATGTTGTCACGCTAATTAATCTGTCGTCATTTTCTGTAGTCACTGGTAATTCCTCTTCCTGGAGGATGTCCTTTCAGAAAAGCCTCGCTGAACCTCTGATTAGCCACTTAGCACTTTCACACGATCCCTTTATGAAGACCTTCTTTACTTTTTACACTAGGTAATCTGTATTTTTTCCAGTAATTAAATCAGCTTTATTTGTGCCACGGGTGCCAGTGATTCATTTGTAGCAGTTTGAATAATTTTATTAAACTTACTGTTTCTTTTTGTTAAAAGGTTATTGTAGTAAAACAGTTTTTCTGATGCTCTGCTGTACATCAACTTCACTGCAAGTCAAAACAAACAAACTACTCTGCGAGTTATGGATATTTAAGGATGAACAATTTATTGGGCATGGCTCCAATTTTCTTTGCACGCTGTATAAAACGCGGCCGTCCAGCGTTGATGGCGTTGGGGCATTGTTCTGTCGGTGAACAGGGTGTTTGTTCGCCGAGCAGGCGGGGTATGACTCAAGCTACCAGATGGTCTCTGATGCCTACTTTATCTTTTCGGATGACGTCTTATTTGCAGCAAATCACATTCCATTTATAGATGAAACACGTCTAAACTTTTAGGCCACGGAGCAGAAATCGAGCTGTAATTATTTAGACAGTGTGTACAGCAGAAATCGACACGCTTTGCTAATGTCGCCTTTTAACTCGTCCATTTTTTGACTTGTTAAAGCCACAAAAGAAGCAAAAGGAGAAATCTAATTCTGCAAAAAGGAAATTGTGTGTTTGGGGTTCAGCCACTTTTCACTCTGTTCTCACTAAATGAAATCCAGTTCAATCGAATGAATTTTTTCAATTGGCAGATCTAAGATGAATAGTAGAAATCATCCTGACTCTACCTTTAAATTAAAAAATGGGCAAAAATTGGATGGATGTAGAATTACCATTTGAAATGTAATCTTACTTCTGTCTTACTTTTGGGTTCCTAAGCCTAATTTGTGTTTTTTAATCACTTTATTCTGTTATAAACTACTTTTTCAATTAAATGGCCCTGCTGTGGGCTTCTCTAAAGTCTCATCTTTAAATATGTCACCATCCTTTGATGCTTTTGTGACTTTTAGTTCTGAGACCCGCTCTTTTTCCAAAATCCTTTGTCAGATCCTCTTGCAAAAGGCTCCATGTACAGCTACACTTTTCATCTTGATATATTATTATACATATCTGCTTGCCCTTCTTCTGACCGCATTTTGAGTCCCACATTTGTTATTGTTATTTTAATTGAACTTTCATTTTACCAGTTAAGTTGATTGAGAACAAATCTTCACATCAACCGGTTCAGGAAACATGAAAACATGCAGCAGAATATCGTTTATCGCTTATCGTGAACAACTTCTTATCGTGATACGAATGTCGTCGTGGTGACAAATTTCAAATAATGACGTTACATGAAAAAAAACAAAGGTTATTCTTAACATTTTCTCCACTGGTGGCTCCACAAGAGCATTAATAAAGAGCAAAATATAATTGTGTGCAGGTTGGTGATATAAATCACACTTTTTTTTTTTTTTTAATAATTGGTGTCCTGACCATGCCTGTTTGAAATGTTTTTCGAGCATAGTGTTTGGATTTTTAACCTTTTTACACATCTTGACTGAACAAAAGCAGATCTTCAAATTGCTGTTTTGGAAATCTCCATGACTTGATGTCGGCTACACTTGTTTACGGAGCATTTAATAGATATTGTCTTTTCCCTGATTACAGTTTGGCTGCATGAACAGGTGGCGTGGCGGCTCGGTAAATGGTACGTAAGAGAGATGATTGTTGTTTGCCTTTGGGAGGTAAACGCCCGGCTCGGCCTGCTACACAAACCATCAACTTTTCCTCCGGCATTACTCCGAGTCGAGTCTCTTTTGTCGACTCTCTCCGCTAACAGGATCTAATGAGCTCCCTTCTTTTTGAAGCCTGGCCTCCTGGTTGGGACTGTTTTCCCACTCTACAAACAAACCGTGTGCCTTCGCATTATCCTCAGCTCTAAACGAAGGGGAATCGCAGAACGAGGCTTTTTCTAAAAACAACAACAACAACAACAAAAAACGGGCCCCGTCTCACTGCAGCAGGAAGCGAGAGAAATCAGCTTTATTGCTTTTGCTCACCGCTGCCATAAATCCAGAGTTTTTAATATTATAATATGTGACAACCCATGTGTTATTAGACGTATCTATGCGGCGAGAGCAGAGATAAGCCCTCTTTAAAATCACTGCCCCGGTAATGAGAGTAATAATCCAGAACATTGTAACCTGTGATAAATCTCTTCCGAGGCTTAGCTAATGAAATTTCTCTGAAGCTGCAGCTGCTGTCACTCACACACACACACACGCACACACACACACACACGCACATTCACTGGAGATGGTTTATCTTCTAGACATTTTGTTCCTTCTTTCACAATTGGAAGAAATCCTAACCTAAGGCTACAAAATTCAGTGGCTGTTGATTGTCTGTCTATAAAGGCTGAGAAAACTAATATATATATATATATTTTTGTCTTCAAGTCGGGGCGAGGAGAGTCTGCAAGCAGCTTTTGGACAGCATTAGTGCAGTGATGTGTGCAAACATATAAGACATCTAAATAAATTAGAACATCAAAAAAAAAAAAAAAATTCAATATGTTTTGTCTTTCATGTCAAGCCTTTATTTCTTACAAATATTTTGAAACTGAATGTTTGAGAAAATTTGAATATCACACTAGATCAATAAGAACAATCATGATTTGAACAGAATTGTTTATGGATATCAAGTTATAACTTTCTCAACAATAATCATGCTTTTGCGTTTTGCTACGGTGATGGCGAACAAACTGGGATCCTCAGAAATCCCAGTTGGGTTCTGCCTTGGCCAATGTTCCTGATCAAAACAGAGAACAGGATGTCATAATGTTTGTCCAAAACATAAACCACTGATTCCAGCCACTAAAATGTGGTGCTAAATACACTTCTTTAGTTTCATCGAAAGGCTTTAAAACTACTCTTTGAAACTCATTTTGCTCAAATGTTTTTCATGGTTAACTGATAAGTACGTGACCGGCCACCAGGTGCCGTCAGCGTTCAAATGCCGGTTCATGCCAATAGAAGAAGAAGAAGAAGAAGAAGAAACCGGGTTAACTCGTTTCCCTTTTGACGGCTGACAGAAGAGAGTACAAGCTGCGTATTCTCTAATTACCCCTCGTTCTTCTGCCACAACCCGACTCTACTGTTCAGCTGCGGGCTTGTTGTGCTTCGTCAGGCTACAGAGGCAAAAAGCCCGAATCGTGAAATCGCCCATCAGTTGGTTTCTGACTCCAACGACAATAAAAGCCTGTAATACACGTAAAAATACGGTGAAAACATTGTCCGTTAGAATAGAGGAGAAATTTTTAGATATTTAAAGAGCAGATTTTTACAAGAAAAATGTCAGAAAATATTCCCTACTAGCATAAGCTGAAGCTAACGTTAGCCGCAAAGTTTAAAGAAAGTAAAACACACCTTCGTATCTGTGAACGTATAACGAGACGTCCATCTTAAATCCTTTCTCCGGGTTACTTGTTGGGGCTCCGGATCGTAAAACAACATTTTCAGTAGACCGGAAAATGGCGCCCACACCACGCAGGACTTTTGACATATGCCACTTTGAGTAGGAAGATAAACTGCGCCGCACAGCCTCCTAGAGGTTGTCTGTGTGTACTGCAACTCCATCCCACACTCCCAGGTGGGTGTGTGTGCGTGTTGTTGTAGTTTGTCCTGTGTTTTACATCTGATGACACCCGTTAAATTAGTTTTTTAAATTGTTTTTTCCCCTGTTCAACATTATTTAAACAAAGAATAGAGTGTTTGTTTTTAAGATTCCTAAACAGGCGAACACTATATTTTGCGACTGTAGGAGGCGCTGTTTGACACCTCAAAGATGTTGACCCGTGTGTGAAACGCATGAAGAGGAACAAACGATGCATAAAATAAACACGTCTTTTTATGAGTTTGGACAGACTTATTTTTTCTTTTTATGTATTTTTTTTCTTTTTCCTTTTTCAGCTAAATCGTTGAGTCAAACACTTAACACATTAACCATATATTAGTAATGAAGGACGATGAATTTGTTTTGGGTACTTATCTGATTTAGATTTTAAATATGAAAAAATCCACTTGAATTAAAATGGAAGCTTTTGTTTTTTTTAAAGTTGTATTATTATTATTATTATTATTGTTTATTTCTCATCTATTACAAGAAATCCCAGTTGCAAAAACATGCACGGATCCTGGATCTTCTTAGAACAGAGAAATAAAACATAAACTGACTGGGATTTCTGGATTTCTTATCTCCACTGTTGATTTAAAGTGGGAGGAGACAGCCGCCCCACGCAATCACAGCCCCAGCGTGTGCGTGTGTGGGTATTTTCCTGCAGAAGTTGGCGCTGCTGCTGGGCTGCCAGTGACATCGCCGCCGGAGTCGGAATGAACGCGCCGAGTAAGTGTCAGGATGGATGAGGGAGGCTTTGGGTCGCTGGGCTGCGGAACAACGCCGCGCCGCGCTGCCGCGTCCGGATTCCGAGATGGTGGCGCGTCCGCGCACCGGGACACCGGCAGAGAAATGACAATCCGGCGTCTGCGCGACCATCATCGGCGTCAGGACGGACCGACGGCGGAGTAGAGAGAGAGAGAGAGAGAGAGGAGGGGAGGTCGCCGTCATGGAGAAACAAAGCAGAGTCAAGGAGGACACGAAGGAGGAGAAGCGCAAAGAGAGGAAAACCAAATCCGGGAAGCTTTTCCGGAAGAAATCGCTCAAGTCCGTGGGAAGCTTCGTGAACAGAATCATGAAAACTTTGGGCACTTTCACCCACTTCGGGGACGGGGAAGCGCAGGACGCGGAGGACGACGACGGCGGGTTCGGAGACGGCGCACCTTGCACCCTCACCGCCAGCTCGGGGATGATCAGGGAGGACGCGGCGCCGGCCGCCGCCGCGGTGGTTTGGGACCGGGCGGCGAAGCACCCGCCGAGCACGTCTTCGTCTCTGTGCGCCGGCAGAGAGAAGCTGCTGTACCAGTACGGGGACAAAGTCCCGGGCGTGCTGGGGCTCAAGAACCACGGCAACACCTGCTTCCTGAACGCGGTGGTCCAGTGTCTGAGCAACACCGACCTGCTGGCGGAGTATCTGGGGCTGGAGCGCTACAAGATGGACCTGAGGCGGCAGGGCAGGGGCTCCGCGCCCGGGGCTGAGGAGAGGCGGCCGGCGAAGGGAGAAGTCACAGAGCAGCTGGCCGGTCTGGTGAGGGCTCTGTGGACTCTGGAGTACACCCCGCAGCTCTCGGTCAACTTCAAGGTATCCAAACTGAAACACACAGTCAAACATGGCTCCTCCTAAACCTTAAAGTTTACCCCCTTTTTTTTTTTTTTTTTTTTGGGAAACCATACATTCATGTCTAAAACGTTCCAGACAGCTGATCTAAACATTTATATCATCACAGCTCTATCCGTGGGGTTGTTTTCCTGCTGGAATTCAAATCTTTAGATTAAGCCTGCCTTTTTTTTTTTTTTTTTTTACTTGTCAGTTTAGAGAGCAGATGTCCGCAACCCACAACTCTACAAAATCAGGAGCACTTAATGACAATGGCCAAACAGAAAACTGAGCAGCAGGTGATTTTCAGTTTAAATCTCTCATGGTCTTGTTGCTCAGGAAGAGAGCGGCAGATGTCACGGTCAGACAACAGGGTTGTCCCATCAGACAATCAGTTTCCAAAATCACACACACACAAAAAAAAAACTCAGAAAAGCGCACGTGAGGTCGGTCCAACCACCCCTGGGCTGCGCACAGGATGAAAAACATGCGGACCTGAATGGACCCCGTCTCTTAAAACCGCAGGATGATTAAAAAGCTTTTTTGAAAAGTCATACTTTTTTTCATACTGTATCTCTGTAAAAGCCCAAAGCCACAGCAAAAAAGGGCAAAAACAATCGTGATGAATAGATTATTAAAATAATCGGCAACAAATTTAGTAATGACCAGTTGTGAGCTACAGTGCACAGACTTGAAAGAAATCATTTTATGAAAGAAAAACTTATTATGAGCGATAATTAAGCCAAAAACTACAACAGCAAAAAAAAAAAAAAAAATCAGATTTTGTAATTAAGACGGGAAAAAAAACACACAATTTGTTTGTAAATATGTTCTGCCAAGAATGGCATAGTTTCAAATTCTTTATAATCAGTTATCAAGTAATCGTGAACGACGGTACACACACTGAAAAAAAATGTCTGAAAGAACAACTTTCCCCCCCCCCCACGTATAAAAAGTTGCTGTACAATTTTCCTGTAAGTGCAACTTTTAAAACTTGACGTCATGAAGATTTTGAATTCAATTAGCAGGAGAAAGAGAGGCAAAACGGAAAAGCTGCTCTTGAGAGTTTCACCAAACATCTGTATTTATAACTTCAATTAAATTAAGCGCCGGCTCTTATTTCGACAAAGGGGCAATTGGGGGGGGGAGTGTTGATGGCGGGCAGAGACGGTCGTGGACGGTTCTGGAGAGGTGATAATTAGCTGGTAATGAAACGCCGAGGAGAGTCTCATTGGCCGTCATTAACCAAACACCTGCTGTAGGATGAATGGCTCCACTCTACCTCTAAGTACAGCTGCTCTCTGCTCAGTCAGACATAATCACATGTTATTAAGGCAGGATGCTGCCCAGCTGGGGGGCTGCTGACTTATTTCATTGTCACGAGGCGTTTCGGATAATAGCATAGCACCTATTCGCCTGCCGCAGTGCGCCGGCCTGTGACTTGAGAGCCCTCACCCCCGCCAGGTGATAATGAGGCTGCTGCTCAGCGTCGCAGCAGTCTGGGGCCACAAGGTCAGCGGGTCGCAGACTCGCACGTCAGAACCCCGACCTTAAACTTTAGCCGTGTGCCGAAAGTTCCACTCCACGAGCTAATCGAGTATTTTGATAACTTTGCGTCCCCTCGTCGGTCGTTCTTTGATTCCTCGAGCCGGGGGACTGGTTTTGCTCCGGATTTACTCGGAGCTCCAGTTCCAGGCGAGAAGTAGATAATGTGGGGCGAACAAAGAAATGAACAATGGATTTATTCTTGGAGATGCTAATTACCCCGTAAGAGTAGGCGCCGGGAGTGATTTGACCGTTTGTGCTGAGCTTTCTCTCTCGTACTTTCCCCGGTTACACAAGAATTATTACATCACATTTCAGCTGATAGGGCAACCGAAGGTGAGTCAGGGTATCAAAGGCAAAATCGATCTGAATTGATACGGTTTTCCCTCTACAAGTTGCTCTTTTGCCATCTTCAGTTTACCAATCTGACCTCCTGCTGCCAAATGAATCTTCACCTTCTTCTTCTTCTTCTTCTTCTTCTTTTCTTGCGCAATCCACTTCAGCACTGCATCAAAGGGAACTGTACTGAGATTAACCAATTGGTTCAAACAAAAACACTGAGCTTTTCTCTTTATAAGATGTTTCCTGCAGTAATGCGCGCACACACACACACACACGCACACACACACACACACACACACACACACACAGACTGTTGCTCTTCTTGGCAGTGTTGAAGGGCCCCAGTTAGTGCCGCCTGAGTCCTCAGAAATTGCCTGTTGAGTAATACCGCAGCTGCCTGCAGGAAGGATTATAAAATAATCAGATAGCTCCGAGGCTTTGAGTTTGAGAGGCTAAATTAGCTCCCGGTTGCAGGAACTTAAACCGGCACGAAGCTTTTAAATTGCTCTACAAATAGGAGATCGGCGTGTGTTTCAATTAGTCTATTAATTTGTTGACTCCGTTAGGACGACTGGGAGTCCTCCGGGAGTCATGCGTTTCGTCCATCAGAGGTTGGGAAAGGCTCAGCTAAAGCAGCCGGATTAACTCACTGAGGATCTAGTTCGACCTGGAAGCGTGGGAAAAAAAAAAAAAAAAAGAAAAGAAGAAAAAGGCGCTGGATGTTTTACCGCGTCTCTTAATTCAAGTTTTTTCTCTCTCTCTCTCTCTCTTTGTTCAGGATTTCACTGGCTTGACTGTATGTAAAGTGTAGAATCGCCTCGCTCTCGTCTGTCGTTCCTCACTCGGGCCTCCTCCAAAGTTATGCCTCCTACTGAGGAAAAATAAAAATCCTTATTATCCTCGCCGCATTCCAGAACCTCCAGGCATTAAGAAAAACACAGGTGGAAGGCGGCTTAAACAAGTGGTCGGTCCCGCAGCATTACCGCGGCGCTTTGCTGAAGCGCTCCCACGCCTCAAAGCTTTTCACATGTTGTCAGAAGAATGGCAAACTTTTACGTCTTTTGTGGCAAACGCAAAAAAACAAAAAAAAACTGCTTCACTTTTGTTTCAGCCGTTCAGATGAAGGTGGTCAGCGTGGGGCGCAGCGCTGCTCACCCAGAGGAACTGAAAACTAAATAAAAGTAGTCCTGGCATTGTTGTCTTTCCACCTGTATCTTCAGCTTCTCTTTTGACTGACCCGGTTTCAAACCAGTTATCTATTATTATTTTAAAACACAATCCTTTGGTAAGCGAACCGTACAAATAAAAGTTGTTCACATGCAATATGACAACAGCAAAAACTTTGCTTTCACGACAGAAAAAAAGTCAAATAACATAGGACAAATGTTCCCTGTAGAAACTTTGGAAATGTGTCTGAATGAATGTTTTTTCAGGTTCCTTTCGGTTCCTTGGTATTTGTGCCTCGTCGTGGATACGGTAAACAGAAGGAGCTCCGGTCAAGTGAAGCCAAAACCAAACACTTGGACCTGCATGAAAAACACAACACAAGGGGGGAAAAAAACAACTTGCTAATTTCCTTTCAGGTCAAATTAAAAAAAAAAAAAAAAAACTTTATTTATCCCAAAGGGGGAACTTGAACATTGAAGATACTTGGATGATAAGAGTTGTTGTGGATGGTGCTGCTGTGAAAGGAAAGATTTCTGTTTGTCGTCAGTCTTCCAACAAACATGACGTCAACATCCAGGAAGCAGAGACAGTAATCCACGGTAACATGTCATGAACGAAACCATCAGTTGTTAGCAAACACTGCTAATCCACCTCATTTGCTTTTTCGGCTCCTCTGTCAATCTCTGTGTGTCTCTTCATCCAGTCGGAATGAGCTTGAGCTATTTTGCAAAAAGGAATGGGTAAATGTTTCTAGACATCATGCTTGACTTGCAGCTGTGACAAAAGGGTCTGCCATCTTCTCGCTCTTGTGACAAAGTCTTAACCCTTTAACAGCGTTTTCACCAACGTTTCACTGAGAAGCAGCTCGTTCGATGAGCTCGGCTGGTTCTCAGCTCCACCAGGTGTCTGCTAATTGCTGCTGGCTGGTCTGCAGGAGCAGAGTGGAGGGAGTGGCGGAGAGTAACGGATTTCTCAAACATGCAGGAAAGAATCAAAGGAGAGCTCCTTGTGTGTTTTTCTTTATAAGCTAAAAAAAAAATGTTGATTTTACATGATACTGCCCCTTTAAAATATTTTTTTTTTATTATTATTATTTTGCACATGCTAAATTTTAGCATGTGCATCTAGTTAGCAAGTGAAAATAAGTGATGACTAAACAAAATGTCATGACTATTTAAGCAGGTGGGTGAGCATAAAAGCAAAGTTAACAGTTCTGCACTCATCCAGTTGCTGGCAGCTGATTTAAATACTTAATGGTTATATATATGTACATATATATACATGAAAAAGCCTCTCTTCTTCTCCGACTTGTGCTAAATGGTTGCAGGCATTACAGAGTGACCGTTCTGCCTCAGACGGTAATAAAATACTCATTGGCTTTTCCACCGCCATAATTATATCGCTCAAACAATCGGCACCTTCCAGGAGCTGATGGTAATCACTGTTATTGCTCCGCTGTAATGACTGGCTGCAGGTGAGCTCAGATCACGGCCTGCAGGCGCTATCACAACAAGGCTGAGTGTGTCATGGCTTCAACCAGAGGCTGGCTCACGGTGTTTGTGAGGGTAAAGCATTTGTGCTTACACCCAAAATTTGAAAAGTTAGATGAGATTGTAAGATGTCTTTGTTCAATTATAGTCTCAGAACAGCAATTTAAGTCTGTAAAACAAAACAAAACAGAAAAAATATCAGCTAAAGTTTTTTGTAAATTTGAATCACAGTGAGATTTTAAAACAGTGGCCGTATCCTCAAACTTTTCTGTGCAACAGAATAACAGAGTGTTTGCGGAAAATTCGGCTATTGACAGATTTTATTTATTTTTCATACAGCATATCTGAAACACTGGAAGAAAATGCAACTTGAGGAGCAGAAACACCCAGACTCAATTACTGCGTGGTGCGCCGGTGGCCCCGCGGTTGCTAAGCAACCAATTCAGAAGCGGAATTGGGTTTTTCTTTGGCGCTAGTCGGCCAGGAAGCCTGCAGATTTTATAGCAAGGCAGGTTTGTTTGTAAGCACATTTCAGCAACAAGGAAGTTCAAAGTGCAGGAACCAATTATGAAGCCATCAATACGCATCATCAAACAAATATATTGCTCTAACTGGTTTCACTCTGAATCAGCTGCAGCTGTCTGGTTGAATTTTTTGTTGTTGTTATTTTTTAAGACACCGTTGCAGTAATCAGAGCGACTGAAGAAAAACTCATGGATGAGTTACTATAGATGGTGCTGCGACATTAGACCTTTAATCCCAGAAACGTTCTGCGGAGGATGAAAGGCCGACTTTGTGCTGAGACGCTTTCGACAGCGATTATCGATCCATATTGAGGCGTGTTTTCTCCTTCAACTTCTTCACTATAAAGATGGGCAGTTTTAAGTGTTTTTATTTTTTTAGAGGGTGGGGGATTCAAGTCAGGGGTTTCAGGCATTAGCGGCCAGCTGTGGCCCCCGAATTCCCGCTGATTCTGGGAATCCGCTGTACGCTAGAGGAGGGAGTAATTACCGCCACAAAGGATAGGCGAGACTAATTAACTGAATGCGGAGGAGCTGACGAGAAGCGTGGGCTGAGTCACTGGGGGGGGAGGGGGGGGATGATTGGAAACGACCAAATATCAACACAAGTTTAACACAGGCAGCCGGGAAAACTGTCAGAGCACCAAAGAACCAACGAGTAAAACTCAGAACGGTTCAAATACTAGAGAAAAACTGGGCTGCTACAAATCAACCAATCAGAGCCAGGAGGAGGGTCTTAGCGCTGTCAATCAATCTCACGTTCTCTCTGCTAAATGTGCTCATGGTGGAAAAACCTTTACTGGAGAATCATATGTAGCCATGCTTACTAGCATGAGCAGAAGGTGATTGACAGCGCTAAGACCCGCCTCCTGGTTGTGATTGGTTGTTTCACAACAACCAACAGCTGGGAGAAGCTCCTTCACCTTCTCCCAGCTCTGGGAGAAGGTGAAGGAGCTTGATTTTTTTTTTTTTTTTTTTCCTCACAGATTATTTGCTTATTGATATACTGTTACAACATAACAGCTTCAAGAAATGTGCAAACAAAAACAAAAACAAAAAAAGTTTTAATAAAACTTTACGGCATCATACACAGCTGATTCACATTCCAAGTAGGAATGTGAAACATGTGATTAAAGAAATACTTCCCTTTCCTCTGCGTCAAATTAAAATAAATGTAAACCACAGGAACCCTAAAGGGGTGGGAAGAATTTCTAACATTGTCAAACGATAAAAACTGCGGTGCACCTCTAAAGCAGAGAGCAGCTCGGCTCTGTCAGAGCTGCGATAACAGAAGTGGTTTTATCTCCACAGAGCCATGACTAACAGCTCTGAATATCACCTTTTCATATTTTCCGACTGACGTGTCTCTGAAACATTGTCCAGATTGACGGCGTTTTCACTTCCACGAGTCGCATCAAGCGAGGGAAGCTCGCCTTTTAAGTCGGTATCAGAAGATGGGTGTGAGTGATAAGGACACCTTCAAAGATGGCGTTCGGCCTCCGCTTTCAATTAGATGCGAATGTGACTGAATTTTTATCTCCCTTTTGACTCGGTCGGCGCGGCTGATCGCCCCGTTTCATTGAAGCCTCCTCTGTTTTCAGCGCCGTGCTTCTGGTGTTTGCTTAAGTCGGGATCTTGAACCAAATGTTCAATCGGCAATCTATGAGATGCCATCCACCGTACGTGATGTTGCAAAATTAGTGGAATCTGTCAAACATCATCTCTCTGCTTCACGAAGCTGCCATCTGAGGTTGGTGAGGCGAATTCCTTGCCTAATTAAGTCGGGTCCCACTATTTAAACAATGGCTTTCTTCTTGCCACTCCTCAAAGACGAGCTTATTGAGCTGTTTATCTCTGCAGCTCCTCCAGAGTTACCACAGAACCTGGACATATGGTTGAAACTCTCCTTGGTTGGTTGGTATGTTGTGGTTGACGGCCATTTCCCAGTGACTGTCCAGTTGTTCCATTAGTTCTTCATGAGATGTTATAAGTTGGGGACATTGTTTTATAAATGATGCCAGCTTAAAAACCTTGCACTATTTTGTTTTCACTTTACCGACTTTGGCATTTGTGTCCAATTTTGTGTAAAATGACCAAATTAAAAGAAACTTGAGGTTTATATTTACTTTAAAAAAGGTCATTTGTTTGAGCATTTTTCCTCCTGCAGGCATAACCCTAAAAGCTGGGGGGGGGAATAAATTCAGCAAGGAGCTGGCACACTGTCACAGTCGCACTGCAGTTCATGAGATTTACACAAAGTTTTCAGCGTCCTCACGCCCTCACTTTCTCCCCCTCAGACGGTCGTGTCCAAGTACGGATCCCAGTTTCGTGGCAACTCCCAGCACGACGCCTTGGAATTCCTCCTGTGGCTGTTGGACCGCGTCCACGAAGACGTCATACTGGCGTCGCACCACAACAACAACAAAAAGACCAAAACTCCAGAGAAGGTGAGACTCCAGCAGGGTGTGGGGGACCACACAGTACCGGTAGCCATGGGAACGCGTCACGTTGAGGAAACGCACGCTTTCATGCCTTAGAAAACCATTAAAGTAGTTGGGAACGTGGAGGAAAACTAATGACTGATTGTTCATGAGATATTGTTTCATTACATAATAGACGACAAACTCCGGTTTGTTGCATTAATCAGCCTCGTGGGAGTTTCATGTTTACAAAGGGAAAGTCTTCAAAGACGTCGTGGCTTTTAGCGTTCAGTGAATGTTTTTTGAAGGTGAATTGAAAGATTCCCTCACCTTTAACCTTCTAGACAGCGAAATGCAGACGTATTCATCGGTGTTGAACTGGTTCACATTCTGACATGTTACAACAGGATACGCACCGATCCGATATCAATATCTGTATTGGTACTGATATTGGGAAAAAAACACTCTGGATCAGGTATTGGTGACTGCCAGAGTCAAAAGAGCAGATCTATTCAATCGAATTCTGTGCTACGTTCTCATCGTTCTTTATGATTTAATGTACATCATAATTAGGATTCTTGTTTTCACTTTGTGAATCATTTGAAAGAAGGTTTTGTTGCAGTTTATTTATAGACGTTTGACCAAGATAGTCAGCCTATTGTTTTTGTCACTTTATGCGTTGTTTGTTGTACATGAACATGAGGGAAGCGTGTAAAGCTGAATGTGCTGTATTGGTCCAGCGGTATCACATACATTTGTAATTCAGTACATGTACGTCTGCATTAAAAAAACAACAACAACAAAAAAGAAACTTTAGTTCATTCAGCACCTTTTCTGTATCGGAGCGGTATCGGCCGACACTCGACCTCAAACATCGGCATGGGAAGCGAAAAAAAACGTGGATTGGTGCGAATTTCAATATATTTTATGTGACAGAGCAACACAAAGTATTGCATGAGTGAGAAGTGAAAAAACAAATAGTACTTGCTTGTTCAATTTTCCCAAAAAATAAACATTTGAAAAGTAGTTGATCAAAACACTCTAGATCCGCCTTCTGTTGCAGTTACATCTCATATAAAATTCCAATAAATTACAGTGAAGGTGACAAGAAAGAAGTAATTGAGAATGGGGCGGCGCATAAATAGTTTTGCTGCTTTGTTTGACACGCGTTCAGAAACGTTTGAAAGATTCACCAGACGGCATTTCCTCGGTTATCTTTGCGAGATTAGCGCCGCGGACCGGTTTTCATGCCGTCGAATAAACCGTGGCAACGTTTTCTCGCAGAGCAAACAGACTCCGTGTCTAATGCGCCGCCCACAAACAAGGAGAAGGCTTGCAGACGCAGAAGATTTGGTGTTTAGATTCCCTCCCAGCGTGGCTCCTTCCGGGGGGGAAACGCCTGCAGGCGCACTGCACACCGACTCTTCTCTACTGGAACCGTCAGGCGGCTCCGCTGCGAGCCGTTTTGGGCAGAATATTCATGTTTTATTGAAAGCGAATGTTCATATAGAGAAATCCCTCTTCTTCTCACACCGTCGGGCTGGAGCGAAGGTCGATTTATTGGACGCGCCGCACTTGCTGCGGGTGATTTCCGGCCAACGAAATGTACGAGTGCAACTCAATGAGTCTAAAAAAAAACAAACAAACAAAAAAACAACAAAAAAAGGTAATTTGTTCCAGTGACTCGATTCAGAAAGCGACACTTGTGTAAAGTGTGGAGTCATTACACACACGTTGATCATTTATTCCTCCTGGTTTGGATGGATGCAGCTTGCGGTGAACACGAACGCAAAAATTCAGTTTCTAAAGCAACGCTGAATAACTGAGAAGACAGGAAAAAAACAACAACAAAAAAACATATTTAACAGAGAAATGCAACCGTCTGATTGGGAAGATTTCTATTAAAGTTTGTATCAAACAATGCTGCATATTAAAAACAGAACGTACGTAGTAGGTTTTCTGGCTTATTTACAAACCCAGGCAAGAGTCTTTATGGTTATGTAATCCATAATATAGCATTTCATTTTTTTAAAAATCATTTTGTTTTTGCTCTTATGACATTCCTATTGAATTTTCCATTTTCCATTAGCTACAAACCAATTGTTATCAAAGTTATCAGGATCTATTTAACATTTTTCAAATGTTAAATAGATTACTGTCAAAACACGAATATTGAGCTTATACTCTTATTTATTGACAGATAATTGCAGATAAAACTCTGTCATTGTTCTGAACAAAGTGAATTATTTTGTGGCGTCATTCTCACTGAAGGTCTTTTCCTTAAAATGGTTGTGAACGCTGCTGGTTCCAGAGCCAAAGCCGCAGCGTGCTCAGCAGCATTATTTTCAGAAACTTCTCGTGTCATCAGAGGAAGGTCATGTTGCTGTTTTTAGGCAACGGTGAAAATAAAACCCCCGCGAGTCTCAGGCAACTCTGTTTCTGTTCGGTTTCCTATAAATCCTCTGCTCAAACAGCCGTGTGACGTAACAAAGCTCACCAGTTGTTTTGAGTCAGGAAGCTGGACGGAGAGACTGCTGACGGCGTCTCGCCGTGCCGCCCTCCGCGGCGCCTTGTTCGCGCCTCCAGAAGCCGGTGAGGTGTGGAGAACCTAAAGCTGCTTTATGGTGCCGTTAAATACGCGGACGCCGTGTATTTCAGCACGTTTCAAACTCGCTTCTCCTTCGTTTATTCTAGTCAAATCCTAGAATTTGTCAAACTTTTTTGGCACTAAAGAAAGAAATGAATCCTGTCGATCCACTGAATAAATGTAGGTCATTAACTTTGTTAGCTTGAAATGTAAAAATGCACGCACTCAAAAAATGTTCAAGAAAATATTTTAGTGTCTCAAACCTGACATTTCAGCTTCCCAGGTTTTCATGTTCGAGGAAGTTGTTTTGTTTCAAATGGAATCTGGAAATGTTGCATTTTCCAGATTGAAAATGCAGGTTTTATGCAGGATATATGCAATAAGCAGGTTATATGCTAGCTTTTCATCCAAACGGCCATCACATTGTTGTTGGTAACACTTTATTTGATGGGATGACAAACTGTCATAAACATGACATAACACCCGTCCACGAAGACGTCATGAATGTCTATGACTGTTGTCATGAAGTGTCATTTGGCAAATGATGACAATTTTACTGGATTTGTAATGTAAGTTTTAAAGCAACTTTGCATTAGAAGTGTCATTATTTACCAAAATACACGTAAAGTGTTGCTGGGTTTGGTTTGAAATTAGAGGAAATGTGGGACCGCTGCACGGCGGAGGAACTGAGGACAGAATTTGGACGTCTTTAGCCTCTGTTTACGGGTCGGCCGCTCTAACCGCTGTGTTTTTTTTTTTTAAGTGAAATTTACCGCTGAGCTATCCAGTTCTGACTCCACTCAGTCGTATTTCCGCTCAAGTTTGCAACTCTGCGCTCCTGACCGCAGCAGAAGACCGTGTTAACGCGCCGAGTATCCCTCCGCCTGAGAGAGCGTCAGAGGACGCCAGTGACGTTTATGAGTCTTTCAGAAATTAAAACCAAAATACTTTTGATTAAATATAGTTCGCTAAAGTCACAGCAGATCCAATGTTATGTTGTGATTGTCTGTTCTTGTTTGGTTTGGTTCTTTGCTGCACAGGATTTGGCAATCCAGCCTAGATAAGCATCCACTCGGTTTCTTAATCAGTGAAAATCAAAACGTCTCGGATACAAAGAAAAAAAAAGTAATGACTCACTCTGTCTGCGCCGCGCTTCATTTGCTTGCAAGCCCCTCATTCGTAATGAGATTTAACCAGACGGAAGCTTACAGAGACAACATGTACTTTTTGATAACAAGTCAACAGACACCAGCAAGGTAACAGCTGCAGCTGTATTAGCATCTCTGCAAAGTCTCTAATTAATGACATTTGTGTTTTCTTTTCTCTCTCCCTCTGCCTTACGAGACTGAAACAACCCTGAATTATTTTGAAGGAGAGCCGCAGTAAGACTTCTCTCCCGACCAGAACATGTCTGGTCTGTTGCGTTTGTCCGGGCCTTCCTGCCTCTCTGCTGGCGTTTTGGCTCTTTGCTCACATCTTCTGTTTGTTGTGGATTCCACTCGGTGGGTAGATGGATCCTCTCCTTGCTCTGGTAAATCACGGTTCACTCCTCGCTTTCATCATCTCCTTCGTCCTTCGTAACTCTGACGTGCCGTACCTCCGGAATGCTTTTTGGTATGCAGGACTGATGGCGCTCGACCCTGCCCCAACGTGAACTCAGAGGGGGTAGGGGCTCGCTACCAGGGAGGAATAAGAATCCCTCTCGCTGAATGGCTTCAAAAGTTGTTTCATTTCCACTTTCCCTTTCGGTCAGTCGCCGTATCTGGGCGGTAATCTCTTCCTCGTTTGAATCCGGGGGCTCCAGCCGGTTTGCCAGTCTCTTCACGTTCCCGGTCACGGAGACGGAAAGCTCCAGTGTCTTTTTTGCCGCTGACCCAGAAGCGAGTCGGGGCCCGGCGCCGCCGCTTTGTTCACTGAAGCTCGGGTTCCTCGTGACGTAAGGGCGCAAACACAAACCCCGACCTCACCTCACGGACCGATGACATCGTCAGAGATGTTTGTGCTATTTGCATTTGTGACGGGTGATGACACACACCGCACGGCGTTCACCGTTCACTTGCCCCGTGGCGTTGACTCACACAGAGCTCATTCTGCTCTCGGTTTGTTGATTCGTCTCCGCTTAGGAAGACAGAGCAAGTGTGATCATCTCGTCTTCTGAGTGTTTGTCTGTGTGTGTTTTTCTTTCCCTCTCTGCCTCACTCGCCTCCGTCTTTCTTGGCTTAATGAATGCGCCTCTTTGTAAGCGGCTGGAAGAAAGGGACACTTGTTGCCCACTCTGAGACCAGACGCAAGTTTGTAGCCGACTGAGAATCAGACGTATGAAATCTTTTTTTTTTTTCTTTTCTTTTTTTTCACATTTTTCAGATACTGTGTGTGGTATTAATGAAAAACTAAAACATTTGGGTGTTATCAACCAAACAGCAGCAGTAGAACAATTCATACAGTTCATGGTCCTTATTATGAGGTCATAATAAGGATCACAAGAATTAGCCCAAAAGGGGTTTTTCAGCAGTATTCTGGGGGAAAACGACGAACCTTGATTTTTCACAAATGGAGTCAAATTAGAACTGATGTGTCAGGAGAGTTTATTCTGAAAAAAAAGTTTCATGACCTTCAAATTCAAACGTTGGGTGAAGTAGTTTGGCACCAAACACGATTTCATGACTTTTAACTTTCTGGTAGGTTCACATTTAAGAGCAGCTTGGGCAAACTTCAAGATAACGCCTCGAACAAACAAACTATCAATAGAACAAGTGTACATGTTGTCAGAATTATTCAGAACAACAACAAAAAAGATGCGACATTGTCTTAAGTGCTGGAGCTGAGCTGTGGTCCAGTTTAACCACTGATGTTCCTGACCAGGGTGGCGCCCTGGGCGAACCACCGTACCAGCAAGTCTGGTCAGTCCTTGAGTTCAACTCCTTGATTCCTGAAGATGCCACGCTCCTCTCTTCATACGATCATTTGCAAGTGAAATGTTGCAAGTGTGGCGAGTTTTTGGACGAATTATCTGATGAACAAAACTTATTCACGTGAAATTGTGTTTTTTTTTGTTTTTTTTTAACATTAGCGGAATACGGTGAAGGTTTTGCGCATGTTTGTAGCGGTAACGCAGCTCGTGATCCCGACACATCTGACCCGAGTCGTTGACATGCCGTCCTGCACGAAAACCTCTGCCCGCGTCTTTAAACCTCCCAGTCGGAGTCACGATCGCTCGTTTTAACCTCCTGCCTTGGGTTGCTCGGCGGTGCCAGCCGGTGCTGAATTACGGCAGCGGCACCTGGCCTGTGTTAAAGACAACGACCCGCTCGTAAGGTGGGAGAGGAGACGCTGGACGGACGTGCGGCGCCTGCAGCCGCGGCTGAACTCTCAGCCTGTGCAAAGCTGAAATAAAACGTGGCCAGTCGTTGTAAAAGGAACATTTTTCGCCGCGCAGTACTTGTCTCCCGGAGGGTTGAATAAAACCAAGTCACAATGACAAGTTACTTTTTAAGTCCGGGGAGATTCGAGAGCCTGACCTTTTAGCGCTTTTCAGCCCGTAATGAGTGTGAAACAGTGAACAGTGCGGGGGGAAGCCTTTCTTTCCCCCCCCCACTGCTAAATTACATTTCATGGTTTTAATCCGCAATGACGACATACTTCTATTAAAGTACTTATAACTACTATAAATCATCATGTCAGGCTCAGATCTGCGTTTTTAGAAATAGTCTAAACAGAAAATACTTTATTGTTTAAGTCTTAGTTAGTGGTTAAAATCTAATTTGTGAGAAAACAAAAAAATGGATTCTTAATTTTACGATAAAAATATCGTGGAGTTGCGGGTTACAGCCGCAGCACAGGGGACACTAAAGGAGGAGATCACCCAGGAAACCAGTTGTAGTTCTAACAAAATGTCCCTTTTTTGCTTTATTGCAGTGAGGAAAGTAATGTTCTCTTAAAAAAAAAAAACCCAAACATGTTCATCAACATTTGGAACAGCTAAGAAAAGCCAACAGTTGTGATTAGAAAAAAGCCTTTTCTGCGTACAAACTTACTGAGCGTCTTTGTCTCGGTTCTGGACCTCGTCCACGCTGTCTGGTCCAAACAGTGAAACAGATGGAAGTAAATTGGAAGTGGCAGCTCTGCAGCTTTGATCTCTGAGCTCAGATGTAAAAATCAAGACGTAAAATCCACGTCGGTTTGTTCAAATAATCCCTCCTGACATCATTAATGAAAGCTGGTGTTTTCTACAGCGTGTATTTAATCCTGAAATTATGAAGAAAAAAAAAAAAAAATGATCTGCTTTTCTGTTGAAGAACTCCGATTTGTCTTTCCTGTTAAGATTAGCATCTATGTTGTTTTCTCTCTCTAAGGCAGGGATACTAAAACATGTTGAAATGATTGCACTTCGCCTGTTGAACCAAGACCTAACACAGTGTGTATCATTTCATAATTAAAGGAATAAAGCAATATGTTGTTACGTCTCTGTATACGCCTTATATTGTAGTTTCTTCAAAGTAGCAACTTTTTGCTGTGATTACTGCTTTGCACACTCTGCATCCTCTTGAGGAGCTAAAAGAAGTCGTCATCTGAAATGGTTTTCACTTCACAGGTGTGCCCTGTCATGTTAATAAGAGGCTTTGTTGCCTTATCAATAGTCATGAAAATAAAGGAAACCCATTGAATGAGAAGGTTGTGTCCAAACGTTTGGTCTGTACTGTAACTGTAGTGTACAATGAAGTTTTCTGAAGGTCAGATGACCCATCAACAGAGCTCCTCTTCCTGCGTTCTCCGCGATCCGACTTGTGTTATGCGTGGATCGTTTCGCACCAAAATTAGAAACAAATCCAGACAGTGACCCAGACGCTGCGGCAAAGTTTCCAACTTGGACTCTCATCAGTTATTCCAGCAGGGCGAATCAGCAGCTCCTCCTCGCTGCTCCCTGTTGCCGCCGAGGATGTGAACGACGGTTCAGACGTAGTTCTGTTGAGCTTTTTTTATTTTTTATTTTTTTTTACCATGCTTGTTTTTCTCTTCTCTCTGCTTTGCTTTTTTTTTTTGACACCTCTTTCCTCCCACGTCGAAGCAGCTTCTCGCGGCTCAGGTCCACCTTGTTGGGAAAAGCTTTTTTTTTTTTTTGAGACTCGGAGTTTGACTCGCTTAAGCCTGAAGCCGTCGCCGGAGGGGTGGCGGAATGATGTGAGCTGTGAGAACAAAGTTTACATCTAGTAATTGCTTCTAAAGTCCATTTATAGTGTTAAAATAATAATGAGGAAAAGGCTCTTGATTCATGTTAGAATGAAGACAGAGAGTCTTCATTCTCTCTGTCTTCATTCTTGAAAACAGAGAGAAAGAGATACATCTTTTGAAAAAGATGTATCTCTTTTGAAAAAGGAAGTTCATGATTCAGCTTCTGCGCTTCGCTAATCTGGAACTAACTTCCAGAAAACTGCAAAACTGCCGAAACACTGACATACTTTGCATCAAGGCTGAAAATGAGTAGAAAATGGGACATTGATCAGCATATTGGTGATTTTGATGATCGTATTGGACAAAGTGTGTGAAGCACTTTGAACTGGCCGCTTCTGAAATGTGTTGAACAAATAAACTCAACTCAACCCAGATGTGATTTTTCCCATTGTGTGCGTAAAGTCAAATCCAGAGGCCGATCTGGAAAGCTGGGACTTTCGGACTGCGATGAGACTTTAACCTGAGCAAACCCGTTCACACACACACACACACACACACACACACACACACACACACACACACACACACACGCGCACACGCACACACACACGACGCTTCTGTCGTGGTTTTACGGATTAAATCAAAGTTCAAGGACAAACAACTGCAATCAGCCACAGCAACAATTATGGACAGCCCTAAAAGGAAGCGTGCTTCTTGTTTGCTTTTTTTTGAAACAGAGTCTGCTTCTCTCCAATTACCCTGCAGATTCAAATCAGCAGCTCAAATTAGCTTTAAAGGTCACCTTCTAAAAAAAAAAAAAGAAGAAAAAAAACCTCAGCGATTTTTCTTCAAAACTCGCTTCGCTCTTGAAGAACAACGTACGTCACCTTATTTGGTGCAGCCATTACGGTAAATGAACAAACTAATTCCTTTTTTTTTTTCTTTTTTTTTTTTTTGTTCGATTCTACAGAAAATCGCCTCCATCCTCCCTTAGGAATCACCCACAACCCCGTCGGGTTAGATTGGCAGAAAGCGCCGACGCCGAGTGTTTAAATGATTCGGATTTGCTGAGTGGAGGCTTTTCCAGAGAGCGTGTCAATTAAATCGTCTGAAACCGGGGCGGACCGCAGTGATTTAAGCAGCTGTTGATTGAAATGATTTGAGCGGCGAGTCCAGTTTTTAATGTGCCGACTTGAATTAAATTCAATCGCACTCCGAAGTTGTAATTATCAATCCTGCCGCGCGATCCAAAGCCAATTTAGAAAAGCAGCCTTTAATCAAAAGACAAAAAAAAAAAAAAATTATATAGCTGGCTTTTAATAACCTACTGGTGTGGCGATAAATCCCATCAGATCAGGAGCTTCGGAGATGCAGATTGGCTCTTTCCGAGCTGATTAATGGCTGCGTGAAGAGACGAGAAGTCCTACCTCAGCGCAGGGAGGCGTAGTTAAAAAAAGAAAAGGAACATGTTCATGGCCAAAATATGTCACTCAAAGGCGCAATAATACTCAAAGTTATTTAGAGCATCCTGTCCATTTCCTGGTGAGAACCAGAGAAAACCCAGCGGTGCTTTAAAACTGAAAAGCTGCAGCAGGTAATAAACACCGGGTCATTCCTGCCTTGACCGACTGGCAGACGAGACAAACGACCTCAGAGCTCAGTATATAAAAAAAAAAAAAAAAAAAAGAAAAAAAGAAAACTGTAAAGGTGAAGGAGGAAAATGTGGAAAATCCCATTTGTCATTTTAATTGAATTTATTTCTTGCAGCTTTGGTCGGCATCCTTTATCTGTGAGGCGTTCTCAGCATGAGGGCTGTGCAGTTTCATTGTGTGATCACAGTTTGGGAGAGTAAAGCTTCCTTGTGTTGTGCCATCTCGCCGCAAATCAGACACAAAGTCAGCGCCTAATTGGAAAACATGGCTATCACATCCTCCCAGCAAACCAAATCTGAACTGTTGCAGTCTGATACCCCGAAATCAAATCCAAATGGAAGTTTTCCTACAGTGTATTATAAGTCTGGCGGGCCTCCAGGCTTTACTTGCGCCCCACCAGGCTGATCGCTGTTTATTTATTTGTTATAGGTTTTATTTTTGTAATACACCAGCAGCAGTGACAGAAAAGATGGCCAGAATGTGAACACATCCGTTCGAATCCACTTCCTGTCTGTGCCGGTCTACGCGCTAACAATTTTGTGGTGTAAAACCTGTGAATGGATAAACCGATGAATCAGAAGCTTCCCTCTTTGGCTCCGCCTCCAATAAACCAAATACCTTTTGAAGAGCAGCTTCATTTAGAGTCTTTATAATCCGTTTGATTTGTTTCTGGTTGGTTCATCTATTTGGGATTTTCAAAATGTCCTCCAATCAATCAGGTTTACTTGCATAGCTTCACAGATAAACCATCATAAACACAAACCAGTAACAGGACGTGACGTTTTGTTCCAGTTCCAGAGTTGAAAATGTTCTCTAATAATTGGTTTACTGACCTTTGAGAGGACATGCTTGAATTGTTTTGCCATTTTCATGCTATCGGTCAACAATGGCCTCCTGTTCGCGGAGGTCAACTGGAGTTTTTTGCGCCGGCCGGCGTTCTCTCGGCACGGCGCCCCTCAACAATGTGGCCAATAACGGGCCGAGGGGTCCAAAAGAAAAGCGCCGAGCTTCACTATTATTTGTGGACTATTTATAGAGGGGAAAACCGCATGAAAGCGCGCTGCGCTGAGGGAGACCGTCCATTATTTATCAACACTCTGTATGTCAGCTGAATACACCACTTACTCAATAGCTCTCTTGGCTCCATCTGTCAATAAACACACACACACACGCATACACACACACACACACACACGTGTGCTGATGCTGCGTCTTACCGGATGCTGCCCATCGTTCTCGGACCCTCTCATAACAGTCGCCAAGGGAACCGAGGTGCCGTTGTTTGTGTTCTCAATCAAATTTTTTTTTTTTTGTCCCGCATCTGTGCATTTCTACGGTTCGCCTGAATTATTCACGTCTCTTCTTTTTCTTTTTTCTTTTTTTTTTTTTTTTCCTGTTAATGGTTTGCTTCCTGTTATGTCCCCCAAAAACCCATCAGGATGAGGAGGGTGGTCTCTGACGATGGGAGGTCTGCGTTTTCTCCGAGAGGTCGTGGAATCACTCCGCTCGGAAATGTTTGAGCGGTGAATTATTGAAAGCCTTCGCAAAGCGAACAAACAGTCTGCTGATCTGTTCAGGATCCTGAGACGTACCGTCGCTGGCTTAAAACTCGTAACTCATCTCCTGGTGATTAGCAGCCACTGATTGAGTTAATATAAGGTTGATTGAGCTTATTGATCGTCCAATGATCAATTGAAAAGCAAGCGCTTTCTGACAAAACTTGAGTTTTCTCGTGTGAAGAGCTTCGAGCGTCTTTTTTAACAACAAAAAGAAACATAAATACATTTTAACATTATTTTGTGTCGTCTGTATTAAGTACAGACTTGATAAACAAAATGAATTGTTGGTTTTCTCGCATTGTTAAAGTTGGACGTGTTCATAACACAAATAGAACAAGAACCTCATAGGTTGCAGAAAAGAAAAATAAAAAGATAAAAAGATACGTGAAACAGCAATATTTTAATTCAATTATCTTGCGGTTTTTTGGCATTATACTAACCACCTCTTACCTTCATTTTTGCATGGATCGCTGTAGATGGACAAAAAAAGGCCATTTGAGATGAATCTTCTGAAAAGAAAAAAAAAAAAGCTCTTCTCTCTCTTCCTCTTTCTCTTGACTCCTAACGTCAGTCCTGGTGAACTCTGGCCTCCTGCTGACAGTGCTGAGCCAGCACCCGGGCTCTAAGCTACTGCTCAGCTGCTCTCTGTATCGCTGTCATTTATCTAAATCCCAGAAATCAATTACGTCGCTCCGAGGTGCCAGGGTGAACTTTTTTAATTTTCTCCCAGGCTTCTCGGGGGCCCGGCGCTGGCAACTCTCCTGGCACCGAGTCTTACAGATTAGGCACCGGTAGACGGTTCTCATGCTTTGCTTGTGTTAAAGATTAGCTGCTGTGCAGGTTTGTGCCCCGGTAGAACACCCTCTGTCAAATATGTTAAATATGTCACTGTGTTCCTGTTGTAATGCTTTCTTATTTCACACTTAAAACTTTTCACAATTTCTGATGTTGCATCCCAAACCGTCAGTGTACAACGCTGAGATCTTAAGTGACAGACCTGCAGAAAGTACTGCGTGATTGTGAGTGCTGCTGCATCCGTTGCCCCTAAATGAAATCCAGTGTAACTTAAACTGTTTAAAGGCTCGTAATATTCCCCCCCTAAAATAATGAATAAAATAAAATTAAATATAGACGCATGTTCCCTCCGCTGGGACAGCAGCTTGCAGTCGTCTTGCATCTCTCAGGTGACTAGAAGTTCAGACGCGGCATGAAACTGAGGAAGTAAAGGGATTTCAGTGGATGTTGGTGTTTTATTCTGTTTTGTCTGGTATTTGGCTTTTACATTGAATCTGGAAACGTTGGCTGTCCTTTGATTATGATCTGAAAAACTAAAGGCAGAGTCAGACGTTTTAGTGACGTTATCCACGCGAGCCGCACAAATTCTACTCATCCTTAAAGTAAGAGGCGGTTAAAATGTGAACCCTGTGATTTTTTTTTTGTTTTGTTTTAACATCATATATTAATTACATATATTTATTTGACCCGGTGAAAATTTTAGGGGCAATTAAACACTTTTTGCCAAAATTTTTTAGCCGGAACGTTCGTGTTGTGTTTCTGATGCTCCTGTAAATCTGACGCACAAGTGACATCTGCTCACAACAGCAACGGCCGACAAAGCGGCTTCTTCTGGGCGTAAATTTTTGTTTAAAAAGAAAAAAAAAATCTCATTCAACGCTTCTACGCTAAAAGGAGCTAGCCTATCAGCGAAGCTTAAACGGCGTCTCCTACGTAAACAGACGTCCACAGTCCACTTTCCCACTGAAGCATCGGTGGAGGAAGTTTCTGTTAAAAACGTTTTTTCTTTGACCACTTTCACGCAAAAGCGCATCAGCTTTCAATTATCCCAGAACATAAATGGCCGATTTAGTCTGAAGTCACTTAGTCTGCCAGTGTGGGAAGCAACAGGACGACCATGTAATGGTCAAACTTCCAGTTTAGCCAAACATTTATTTATTTTCTTTCTCTCACTCGCCACAAATCGCCACCAACTTAGCAGTGAGGCAAGCTGTGACATGTGCTGCCTCACTGAAAGGAGAATTAAGATGATGCCTTTTTTTTTTTTTTTTTTTTCAATATATTAATAAAATAAAGTCACGGGTGGGGTGTGGGAAAGGTGTCAGGATCCACACATTGTTGCTGAAGAATCTATATCCGACTGTGAAAGTGTGAGAGCGCCGCTTGCAGAATAAATAGTGGGAGGCCCAGCATGTGTTAAAAAAAAGAAAAGAAAAAGAAAAAAAGAAAGAGATTTCACACCCTGTGCGTCTCCTTTTCTGCTCCTTTCCTTCACTCCGTTCATCCTTTCTCTAAAAATAGCTCCTTTTGATATTTTTCCCTCCTCTGTTGCCTGCATGTTTGGTTGCATTTTTATCAGGCATATTTTTTTCTGACAGGCAATTTTAGAGATTGCATCTCCTTTTCGGAGCGACTCGTGGCGTCTCCCGACCCGACCCGGCTCTGCTCTGCTCTGCCGGGGTCATTTTTACAACCTGTGAAACAATTCCTGGGACCAGTAGAACCTAACGAGCTTTGCTAGGCGTATCTGAACATGATGGCCAAAGGCTAATCTGCACCACATGACCGTGAGCCTTAGAGCTGCCTCCCTCTCTCTCAGTGGGTCTCACCGTTCCTGTACTCCTAACACACAGCCGACACCTTGCAGTCTGTTGACTTGGCCGGACTGGGCTTGAATATCTGAGAGGTGATGAGCCCAACTGGGTCTTCACTCTGTGGCCTCCGATTTGTTATCTCTGTGAAAAGATAGCCGTGGAATCCGCTCACAGGTTAGTGGAAGGAAAACATGGAAGAGGAAAGCTTTGCTGCTTTGTATTACATATCCAGATGTATTTACTGTTGCAGTTATTTTATGTTTTTAACTTACCTTGAAGGGATAGTTGACATTTTTCAGGTTTGGTCGTATTTCGTCACCTGCATAATTTTTTCAATCAAACGTTTTTGTGTTAGTTTGAAGAAACACTTTATTTGTGCGACAATAGTCACGTGATCAAAAACCGGATGCTGCTACTGGCGGAAACTACAAAGAAGAAGACGGTGACAGGAAGTGGCAGGATGATGCGTTTCGACGACTTGCCGCATCAACAAACTAATTTGCGTGTGATTTTCAATTGTGTTTCTGATGTGACGGAAACGCAGCAATTGCGAAATGTTCCATTTCCGACATTAGTGACGTATCGCGTCTGGCTAGCATCAGAACGGACTGAGACAAAATAAGATTAGCTTTCACCGGAGAGTTTGTCAAGACGAAAACGGTTCCCAAAGCAGATTTCTACCAATCTCACAAGAAGCTACACCTGAAATTACACAGCAGTTCGTAATTTACAAATAATTTTTTTAAATGTTAAAGTCACAGTTGTTCATCGGCCCTTAAAATTGTAATGTTACACTGAGTGGCTCCAATGTTAGTTGTTGTTTATAGAAAAAGAAAATCAACCTTTTCTTCTCAAGCCTGGGCTTTGACATTTACTACCAATATAAGTTGCAGATTATCTTCTAGTAGGATATTCATAGAACAGGCGATAAGGAAGGAGCACGACCAAAATTAGCTCAACTCTTCAGTAGCAACTAATCTCTGGTCTCTGTTGTCGCTAATATACGGAGCTACTGATAACTCCATCAAACCCCATGTCAACAAAAAAAAAAAATACAAACTGTCTCTTTAAGAGCATCAGCTGTGTTGAGCTGTTCCAATTTGGTCCCCCCATAAAGGAGGAGGAAAATATAACCATTAAAGCCCCCCTGACCCTGATAGGAAGAAGAAAGGAGAATTGTAATTGCCTGATGAAGCAGATGCAGAAGGGAGGTCAGGTTTCAGGGTCAAGCATCATCTTAAACAGATTTAGTTTATATGTGAAATGCAAGGCACCTTGTTTTGCATGCGCTTCACACACATCATGGAGAAATACAGACGGTCCGCTCCACGCTCCACGCTTCACGCTCCGCCCCCTTCTTTCAGCTGGGTTTGAGAGTGGAGGTAATGGCGGAGGTGCCAGGCGGGGAACGGTGCCGCTACCAGGAGTTCAGAGGAATTGCTAACAGAGCAAAACAGAGAGAAGCTCATAGAGTGCAAATCTTTCAGCCGGGTCGGGTCGGCTCTGCTCTTTGTCCATTGTGAAGCAGCTGAAGTGTTTTCCGACCCAATCAGGGGTGAATTTTAAGCTACTTTTAAGTGGGCGGCATTATTTCTTTCTCGGAGGTAATTTTGTAGCACAATCCAGTCACCATGTTGACTTAATGAAGTTAGAAAAATGCTACATGTATCAAATGTGACTGGAAATCAATTTGATTTAATAATTTTGCGCCTTGAAATTGGGCCTCTGTCTCTTTAAAAACTCCTCCATTAACCCCTTAGCAACAGTTTCGACCCGCGTTGCTCTGAGGGGTAGGTTGTATGACGCTAAGTGTTGCTGGCTAGTCTGAAGGAGCCGCGTGGGAGGGGGGGTGAAGATATGGTGGCATTTAGTAAATAGCAGGGTCAGTTTGAATTTTGTATAATTCAAACTGACCCAAAACAAGACAAGTTTGGTCCAGTTAACTTCAAACAGTGAGGGAATAAAATGTTTGTGTGTTTTTATCCAGGGTATGTAAACTTCTGGACTGAGCTGTGCTGTTTCCCTTTCGTGTTGCCTTGCTTGAGCCTTGATTGCACTTGTGCGACTCAGGCCTATAATTATCCAAATCCCTGTCAAAAGAAAACTGAATTTAAACTCCCACCATATTCTCAAGCTAATTAAAGTTCATTACGTTGTTTTCTTCTTTCTGGAACTGGGCCCAGCATTGTGCTTTTTTGTAGAAGAGCAGAAAATAGCAAATCCATCCAGGGAGGGTTCAGTGTCTTAACCTTATATGTATGTCAGCTTGAGAAAAGTACTTTTTTTTTTAACTACAAATCCTTGCAAAAGCAAAAAACAATTTTTGTTGTTTGTCGAAGTTCCAACCACAGAGTTTCATGTATTTTATTGAAATGTGATGTGGCAGAACAACACAGTAAGTATCTTTCACAATCGGTCTCAAATAATCCCAAGGACGATCGGTCTGCTTCCCTTCGGAGCAGACCCAAATCATACGCGGGGTACCCCAAGGTTTGATTCTGGACCCCCTCCCATTTAGCATCCACAGGTACACGCTCCTTCTAGCTCCAGTTATAATAAGTAATAAGGTTATGCAGATGACATATAGCTCTACATTACAGGTGACTCTGAACCCATCAAAGCCTTGAATAAATGCTAAGAGAGATAAATGTGTAAAACTTTCTCCAGCTGAACCGAAACAAAACTGAAGTTATTATGAAGAGGAACAATGTAGCATCACCACACATCTTCAGATGTTACAGAGAAAGACCAGCGATGAGCCCAAAACCTAGATGTAGTGATGAACTCTGACCAGAGCCATCAGAGACGCATAAAGACAGCCACCAAGTCGGCCTTCTGTCACCTGAAGAACGTCTCCAGGATGAGAGGACTTATGTCTCAGCAAGATCTAGAGAAACTCATCCGTGCGTTTATCTGTAGTCGCATTGATTACTGCAACAGCGTCTTTACAAATCTGTCCATCAAATCAATTGGACAGCTGCAGCTGATCCAGAACGCTGCTGCTGGTGTTCTGACTAAAACCGGGAAGATGTCCTGAAGTCCCTACATCGGCTCCCTGGAGCTCAAAGGATAGACTCTAAAACACTGCTGGTTTATTAATCACTGAACGGCTTAGCACCAAAAAAAAAAAAAAAAAAAAACCATTAAAGATTTGCTATCAACCTTCCAGAACCTCTCAGGTCATCTGGTTCTGATTCTGCTCTGCATTCCCAGAACCAGAGCCAAACTTGGAGAAGCAGCATTCATCTTCTACACACCACGCACTTGTGGAACAAGTTTGTTCCAGCTTGTTCCACAAATCTGGAACAAGTTGTGGAGGGTAAACCCCGCCTCCAGGCGCTGCCTTTGACTCATAATCACTGGAACATTGATCAATATATTTGATTTTCTTGACCATTTTGATGATGATCTTTGACAAAATGTGATGTCTGGTTTCTGTGTTGAGCGTTTCTGGTGCACAGCACTTTGAAATGCTGCCTTCGCTGCTTCACAAACAAACTTGACATGAATGAGATTTTGTTGCAAATAGTTTTGCGGGATTCTTTATAAACTTTACTCGTAGTGTGGTTATGAGGAAAACCTTGTAATCACTGGGCTATTGTCTGTCCCTCTCTGTGCACGGTACCCGGTCCCACACTCGTTTGGTGACCTTGCAAGCCTTTCAGTAATCAGTCTGCTTTTTTCTGCTCCTCTTTTATCTCCGTCCAAGGCCGGCCTCTCTGTTGTAGGTGTTCAGATAAAAGAGAACAGACAGGAGGAGGTTTGGTGGGGGTTACGGCTGTGTGAGGTCAGTCCTCTCTGTCTCCTCTGAACGTGAGTTTATTGCTAAAATAAAAGCTTCCCGACCTCAAACTGCTTCTCGCACATCAGCATAGCACTTCTCTGACTTACCAGGTGACTTTATTTTAAGAGCCGCGTCGCCAAAACTTTGAGAGGACGCGCGCACATGTTGACGGTGACCTCCCCCTTCGTGTCCGCAGGGTCCCGGCGGAGCTGACGAGGCGCCGTGCCCCGACCCGATCCCCTCCCAGCAGCCCCCGGCCCAGCACAGCTTCGTCCAGGAGCACTTCCAGGCTCAGTACAAGTGAGTTTCGTCCTCCACTCCGCAATCACATCTGCTTCGAATAAATCCTGCGACAAAGGAACCGGCGGTGGCTCTTACGGCCACCGGGTGATTTCCCCCGTGATGAGCATAGGGTTTGAGGCACTTGTTGATGGATTTTTTTTTTTTTTTTTTTTTAATTGTCCAAGTATATCATGTGTTTGATTTTCTCCTAGAAGATTTGTGGTGTCTGTTATTGTGCCCGAACTAAATGTCAGCAAAGTCCCCGACTCCCCCGACATGCCAACCTATTATTTGTATTGAGAGTTAACAGCATCATACAATATTTGGTGCTGTTGTGTTTTTCAGATTGTCTAAATGTCAATTCAAAAGTCATATCTTATAAAGCTACCGTTCGCAGGGAAGGCTGCCATAGTTGTGACTTTTAAAGAAATTGCTTGGATTTTTTTTTTTAAGAGGTTTAAAATACGATGTGTGATTAGTATTTTATACTTTTTTGTTAGTCATTAACTTAGATAGAGATGATTTCTGGTGATTCATTATGTTTCCAAACATGACGAGGTTCCGTTCGTTAATGCTCGATGTCATAAGAGACGCACATCAGAAAAGGCAGCGAAATCCTCCTTTCATAAAACACGAATCGATGAAAAAAAAAACGCTCTGTGAAATAATTGAATGCAGCACTATTGGTGAGGATTTCTCCTGCTGATGTCAGCTAGTTGTTCCACTGACAAACATCTCGACTCTGGTAGCTTCGAAACAACAGCAGAGCAGCAGATGAGATTGTAAATTTCCAAACGATTAGTTTGGTCTGTGTTCAAGTCTGGAGAAAAAAAAATGTGCTGCCATACTCAAACAGTAGCGACCATGCTAAGGCACATCAAATCACGCAAGGCCATTTTCACCATCAGACACCCAATGCGTCGTGCTTTGAGGTGCGTCAAAAAGAAATCATTGGTTTAGACTTTGAGTCATACAGGACTGAGAGGTAAGCAAAGTCCAGCTGATTTCTATTTGACCAACAGATTGTTGCGCTTTCTTTTATAGCTCATGAAGTAAAGTTCAAACCAGCCGTATGATGCAATTTATTTAAATTTTTTTTGTGGTTTTCAAAGTAATTCAGAGCTATCAATCAGAAACCGATCCATGAAATCATCAGACTGTGGGTCAGTTGAACCTTTTGCTTGTTGTTATACTCATTTTGTTGCCACTTTTCTTTCATTTCATTTCATTTCATTTCATCTACTCAAACTGTAACTCGACATGCTGAACCCATGCGGTCAACCCGGTCCGGATCGGTTTATTTTTCATCTTATCTAACTGTATTTTGAGTGACAGAATCATAGCTGAATTTTAGAAATCCACAAATTTCACAAGTTCATTTAATCCTGTATTATTTTCTGAAGACTTTCTTTCTGTTCACCGGTTCTGATCCGTGACCATCTCAAAACTGAAGCCTTCTGGTGCTTGACCAAACCAAAGTACGTTTGATTTCAACGTACTTCCAGCGTCACGGTTTTCCACTGCAAGAACGAGGTTCCCAAACACCAAATCTGGCTCTAACGGGCACTGTGGACCCGGTTCTTCAGTACCAACCGTGATGTCACCCAATGGGTCGGTCAAACCAAAGACGAAATAAGAATTAATGCCCAATCAATCAAAGAGGATGAGAAACACCCCCCGGTCAAAACCTCACACTAGAAAGATTCTAGCTTCCTACTCCTCTCCAAAATGCTACATCCGACTTTTCTGCGTATTAAAATGACCCAAACTACAAAACTACAACGTGACAAAGTGGAGTTGTGTGAGTCATGTGACTCCTAGGCGAGAAGAATCGTATTCACTCCAGTAACTCTCTAAAGTCCCTTTCCTTGTGCTGAAGTAATAAGCATATTTAACTGTGCCAGTGGCCAAGTTTTTTTTATTATTTTCATAATAGTCTGTTAATGCCTCTGTAATTCATTTCATAGGGAGATTTTCTGGAATCAGCTCTCGTAATCAAAAATGCATTTAGCTGTAAACCAGTGAGGTTACCAGCACACAGCTGGAGGTCCTCATGGCTTCCATTAGTCAGACGTCGAGGAGATAAAAATAAAGCAGTTATTATTAGACGCTGCGTGCATCCGTTGGGATGGGGATTTTTGAGCTTTTGTCTGAATGTTTGGTCTGGAACGTCCACTTTCTTTTCGGTTTTATTATCGGATCACATGCGAAAAGTCTGCACACCCCACGCAAAGACAAGCATCAAAGTCCAAGGTGCATATGGACATACACTCTGTGCAATTCCACGGGTAATCAAATAAAAAAAATTATAAAAATCCAAGTTGCACAGCATTAAACTCATACTTGGAGGAAACACCTTCTGTTCATACGTTTGGTTGAGTTGCGTTCCCTTCAAGTTCATCATGTGAAAAAGCATTTTTTTATCTCCACAACTTGCTGCAATGCAACTCAGTTCTCAGTGTTTCAAGTTTTCAAGGATTTATTCATTCTTCACAAATAAAACAAAACAATTTTTGTAACAAAAATGACCATTTTTTAAAAAAATATTACAAATAACACAACGGCAAATACAGACATATACATTTTGCCTTTACATCAACACATCACGACACATTTATCATTTACAAATATTTGGAAGACGGCTGGGTTTTCTCCATATTAATATTTTGTCTTTGCCTTTTTTTGCCCAAAACGTGTGACAATATAATCTTTAACTAAAGCGACACTTTTTCTTACTGTTATTTCATCGACTTTCAAATGCTAAAATGTTTCTTGCTCTTCAAATGGCATCTTTGATGGAATTAATGACCATCCACCAGAGGAAGTCATTTTTCTCCCAGTCATCTTTCATTAGTCCGTAAGCAATCAATTCATAGGATAAATCCTCCGATCGCAAATCCTGTAGCCAAGGCAACGTTAAGGTCCATACCATTTGTCCCCAGAACAAATGTCTGGTTGTTTCCTCGTCCCTGCATTGGGGCCTCGGGCATTGGGGGCCCTTTGTACAATTCCTCCTGTATAGGAAGGCTCTTATAGAAAGATTAACAATTTGCCAAGCCAAGTCCGTATGTACATTCAACAAGGGTATGTTAACATTTTTCCATGTTATCTTCACCAAATCTTTGCGTCAATCTGTTAGAGAGGGACAATTTTTCTTCTATTTTAGCTCATTTAATATTTTCTGGTAGAATCTCTTTTAAATCGTAGTTCAGTGACTGAATTACTGTCTTGAAAGTGGAGGTTGTTGTTGAGCTAATTTGGCTAAATGACGACGGTAAATTAGCGCTTTAGAATATATGTGGAAAAATTACGTCCTGGAAAGCTAAGCTAAGTGTTTTCCAAGTTAGCTGAAGCGCTAAATGCAAAATCAGCTCTGCTATTAGCACGTTAGCCGATGTGTGTACCACCTTATGTGGATGATGCTTTTTTTTTTATGTACATCTCCTGACTGACACCTTTGTGCAGCAAGATTATTGCACAACAACTGAGACATATTTCTAATGTCTAATTTTGTTATTTCTGTTTTCTCGGTATCTTGACGTGTGCTGATGCCTTTCTTGGTCACACTTGTGCCAGCTGAGATCTTGATCATTAGGGTTTTAATAAAACTTAAAAATGTTGAACCATCCGATGAAGACAGCTGAACGTAGCTTCAACTTCATTAGATTCTCCATAAATTACAACTGTTATGTACCCAGAAACACATTATGCTGAGATCGAATCCAAATTTGCTTCGGAAAATTATTTGTCTCAGTGTGATGTGCACACTTACGCAACCAGAAGTGTTTTTTGCTTTTCGGTTGCGTGGTAGATGTGCCAAATAAAGGTAGAAAATGTTCTGAGCAGTCACATTCTTTTCGCAGCCCTTTGAGAGGCGCTGCAGGTGACATCTTTCTTAGATTCACCTTCTATTGCTGCCAACTCGTCCCGCTGAACAGTTTATCCGACCAGCCGTTCGAGAAGCTGACCAATTACGAGAACGCTGGATCTGATCTGACAAAGGTTTGCAGCCCTTCTCCACAGAGCAGCTAATATCCCCCGCTTGCCTGCGCCGCCTTCCATCTGCTAATTCCTGGGGAAATTGACAGCTCCGTGTGACTACCAGTAATACATCTGTTGGAGCGCGGCTCTTAATTGCCAAGCCTCGCTGTCAAATGTTTCAGCGCTGACACGTTGGGGTGTGTCTTACACAGCAACAAGCGCAATTAGCAGGCGAAATCTGCGCCTCCCGTCTCCCACTCAAACTCTGTCCCAGCCACGGAGGGCGGGTGAGGCGGTGCGGAGAGAGAGTCAAGAGTCTGTTTTAAGACTCCCAACAGCAAAACAAAACAAAGCAAAACACAAAAAAAAAACCTCGTAGACAGCATTGCGTCGAGCTGGGAGAAAATAAACACCAGTCATCACCAGGAATCGACTTGGATCAAAAAAAAAAAAAAACCACTTCTTGACTCGTGTCCCCCTTTCCTCCGCTTGTGTAACGCTTCTCTTGATGTAGTGTCCAGCGTGAGGCGATGTCTGGAGTTGACGGACTGGAGATTTATTCCTGTAATAGCCCAGTTTGTCCAGGGTAGAGTCATCGCAGCCATTAAACATGCCCAAGCCTGTCAAATCACAGCCACAGCTAGAGGAGCCGAGCGATATTTCATCTTAATTTGCTTGATGCCGTCATAATATGGACCAGATATTCTTTATTTATTTTTATTCATTTTTCTGCTATAAAATGCAAATACTTCCTGTCAACACTTATGTATTTATACCCCGAGATCTAGTATCTAGTACAGTGAACATGTGGAGTGCTCTGGGCAAACCAGACCAAATTAACCTACTAGGCCAACATGAAACACTTATGATTCAATGGACGATTCAGATCTTGGCACATCCATGTGTTTGAATGACGTAGTCAAAGTCCCGGCCTAAACTCAGTCTTTTCACGCCTGACGGTCCGGTGGACTCGGTTTGATTGAGGGCCAAAATTGCGACACTTGCAGCATTTTCACTGCACTTTTTAAAACGATCCAAACCTTTGAAACTCGTTCCCCTCCTCGCCGGTGGCGGTGCTGCACCAAGAACCACTGAAAGAAACGACACGGAAACCTCTGAAGAAGACGTGAGATCAGCTCATGTCTTCTGTTTACATTTTTCCTGAAACGTAAACGAGTATGGAGTAGCGTTGGATTCTAGCGGTTGTAGGATTTCTCTGTCGTCGTTGGCAAAAGATGAAAAGCCCTTTCTCCCATGCTTTTTGGTTGTATTTACCCAGGATGCCCTGCTCTACTGACTGTTTCTGATCGCCTGTCCGCTTGGCATTCACATGTGCCTTTCGACCCACTGAGAATAGGTTTGCAGATGAACCAGAGTTCGCTTCTTTTGGTCTGCATCGGAGTTCAATTGCGCGCTCACACCTCCCCGATCGAACCAGACGTTCTCGGCAAACAAACTATATTTGAATAAAAGTGGACTAAACAGTGCTGGTATGAACGGGTCCCAACCCTGAACATCACTCTGAATGCAGCAACCGCATGGTGAAACATGGCGGTAAAACATTTCCGTGGCTCTATGACTACTTTCCACATGTGATCCTCTTTACCGTTGTAACGGCGAATCTTAAGACACGTTTTAAAGATGGAAATCTTTCATTTGGCTGGTCGACTCGACATATTTGAACTTTGTAAATAGCACACAGTCATATGAAAGTGTCAGCCGAGCCGTGCTGACTGCGCTGAAGCCAGGCGATGGGCAGCCGAGTGTTTCACATTGCAGACGCGCCGCGGCTTTAGTGCATCTCGTCTTACTCCGGCGGCACATTTCCCCCGAAATGCCCTCCGCCGTTTTCTTCAAATCGCTCAAATACTGTTGTTCTCCTCACAAATAGGTTGCATTTATTGACCTTGTCTGTAGACTTCTTCAGTTTACGTCTTGAGCACAAATCACCAAAGCAAACGAAGGCCTTTTTCTTCACTGCCGTCGCTGAAAGAAGCGAATGAATACGTGCAAACGGTGCGTCGTGCCGCCGAGTTCAAATCTGTGCCACTGCAAAGCGTCGGGTCTCTTCAGCATGGCTGCGTCTCAGACGGGGGGACGCGAACCTCTCAACCTTGGCACGCTTGCTCCATTAGAGCATCTCTGGAATATCACCTCATCCGTTGGCGCTTTTCTTTTTTCTTTCTTTTTTTTTTTTTTTCTTTCTTTTTTTGTCCTTCTCCTCTCTCTCCCTTCTGGTGTTTTAGAGCCAGACAGGGCAGCATCTATGTCTCGGTGGAGCCTGAGTGGGATTTGCATGCACGGAGGGCCGTCACCCTAACCGTTTCCTGGCGAAAGTAAGACATCCGTGGGGCAGCCGTTCTACTCTGCCAAGAGGGCGAGATCCACTCAGAGCCCTTGTCAGCTGGGTTTGCTTGAACAGAGCTTTATTCACCTCCTCCCAATCTGCTCCCCCTGTACGTCTGGCAGAAGGAGAAAAACATTTGATCAAGTTATTTACGTTGTGTAAAGATCCACAAAGGCACGAAGCTCTCCTCCCTCTCTTTGCCAATGCAAAATAAGACGTTGTTGAATTATTTGATACACTGTCTGATTGTGTATATTTTTACTATAAATGTACACTCACAAAAAAAAATAAATAAATAAAATACACATTTGAGAAAGATGGCAAGATTTTCAAAAGTCTTGAAAAACCAAAAACATGTTGATCCTTCTTTATGAGTATTTTGGTTGATGACGCCACGAGAGGCACAGGATTTGCTGGAGCAGCTGCCATTTGTAAACACCGTGGCAGGCCAGCAAACGTTTCATGAACAACGGCACGCTAACGTTGCATGCTTAACACAGAATTATTACATATTTTTGAGGACAAGGATTTATTTTGGAGGTAATTATGCTTCAGTATGAAGGAAAACAAGGATCCTTTTAATCAGTCGTGGTAGAAAACGTGCACCTGACTCACCCTGCCACTGCAACGAGCGGCAAAATGGAGCTGAAATACGCTGAACAAAAAGCGCATAAAAAATTGCCTTGTGAAAATGTAACATGACTTTTTTTTTTTTTCTCTCTCGCTCTTTTTTGACGCTTGACCTCTTGCTGAAGGACAATGCTAATGCTAATGCTATGCTGCAATGTTCCAATACCGGCTGAAAACATAAGTTTGGGTGAATAGATGGCTGAGCAATGAAAATATTATGATAATCTAACATTTTCTAACTGTTCAGAAGTTTTATTACTTTTTTAAATACCTTTAGTCCCATGAAAAGAGCGCTAAAAATTGTTTGAGACAGTTTCCCAGTTAACTTTACGTTCTTTTTTTTTTTTTTCAACACTACTGATTAAATGGCGCCACAATCAGACGTCGGTGTGACGGAAGAAGAACGTCGAGTTGCTGTCGAAGCACTGCTTACGGAAGCAACGACGGCCGACGCCGTCCGGGAAGAAAGTTTCTTTAAACAGCTCGAGGAAAATCCGAGCGATGAGCCGGAACATCGAAAGAACCGGGAAGAAATCAGCCCCCGAAGCCGGCGCCAGTTTCCTGAAGGGCGCTTTTGTCTGGACGTCCAGGAGGAAGTCCTCAACGGGCAATCGAGTATTTCGCTGCTTGCCCAGCGATTAAAAACCTCACAGATGACTGGAAAAAGGAGCCGACTCTCTTCTTCACTTGAATGAAATTCTTCTGAGAGCTGCAAGGCTCTCTTCAGAGCTTAAAGTTGGCGCATAAAGGGACAATGGCTCTCTTTGAGCAGCTTCTTAGACGTTCGAAGAAGTTGCTCGACTGGATAGAGAGCATGTTTCTTTATTGTTGCATCAAAATGTTGCAAAGCTGCTTTTTTTTTTTTAAATAACAAATGTCCTGTGAAGAAGTTGTGCTCTCTAAGTTCTCTCTAAACCAAATGATTTCCTGTCTTTCACTGAGACGTCACAAGTGTTTTTATTGCAGTCTCAATTTTCCCAACATGCATTAATTACACTCTGGGTTTTGTTGCTGCCGGGTCGTTCCACACCTGTTCTCACTTTATGTGCAGCGTGGTGGGTCGTGCATCACGCTTCTCCCCCCCAACAGCTCCAGATTTACACCACCCGTGATCCTAGTCTAGGAAGTGAAATGCAGAGGAAATGCATCAGTCCCTTGTTGATTCCCTTGATGTATCGCTTCGCGAACGGCCGGCCGGGGCTCCTGCTTTCGGTCCGGCGAAATATATGGAGACGGACCGCGTGAGCAGAAGTCCCAGTACCACTTTCGGTCACGTTGTTGCCCGGAGGAGTCACAAACCTCTTCTGCCAATGAAACGAACAAGAGGAAGAACAAATTCTGAGAAAATAATGGAAATATCCCTCATTGTGCCACCTTGGGGAAATTCAGGTGCAACAGGAACAAAGAGACAAGCAAATCTAAAGAATTATGCTAACGCTAATGCTATAACGTCATCTTACCCAAACATAGATCTATGAAAGGTCAAAGGAGATAAATTGATCAGTTTAAGTGGTCTCTTCATTTTTCCAGAGCTGTATTATATATCAAAATATCTAAAGAAAAACAAACAAGTTAGAAATAATAATATGCTGTGGAATAAAGGCAAAATTTTAGCATCATCTAAATAAAATATTATACTTCCGTCCAAAGAATGTGCAACTGAGTAGGATATTTTTTTTAAATGGACATGTATTAGTGTATTACAACAAAAGACTATTTACCGTACATGAAAAATAAAAAAACAGATCAATGCAAATAGCACCAGGAGTGTTTCTGAAAATGCAGATACCAGCAGGAATCTAAACACTTATTGATTGTGTTGGGGTCAGAAAGGATCTAACAGCAGGGAGGAAGGATCTGCTCTAACGCTCCTTTCTGCACCCGGGATGCAGCAACTGGACGGCTCAGGAACAGCTTCATATATGGGGGATCTGATTAAATATGGTGCCTCGCAAAAGTGGTCGAAACCCTGAAATATTTTCCCGTCGTGTTTTGTTAGAAAGTTCAAAGTATTTGTTTGGGGTTTGGAGGTCAATTTTCCAACGACTCAAACATGGAGACAACGCTTAATTCCACCTTAAATATGTGGTAAAGGTGGTAGTGACGCAGTGTAACAGTTGCTTCTACAATGTGCCGACCCACGTTGCATGATTTTGTTGATATTTTCTGTTCTAGAAACAAAAAGTCGGTTTTGTCTTCTTTTTATTTTTTATTCTGGCTGCATAAAGGTAAACTGTGTTCACATCCCTTTAAGACGCTGCTCTGCGTCTCCAGGCGTTCGTTTTTAGGCCACTTAGTTTGTGTTAATAATGTTACATAAAATCCAGATAAAAAAAAAAAAAAAAAAGAAACATTGACGTTTGTGGTTGCAACATAACAGAACTTTCTTTATTTCATGTCCAAAAAGTCTTAACGCTTTTTTCGTACAGCTTCAAATTTGTCATAAATCATTGAGCAGGTTATTTCTGCCGCTTTCATTCATTTCTGTGCGTTCAGATGTAAATAGGCAAAGTTGCCTTCACTTCTCACAGAAAGTGATGCAACAAGATGGAAACCTTTTCTGCCCCCCCCTTCCCTTCCCTCCCGCCTTCCCTATCCCCCCCAGGGGGGCAGCTTGTACTAATTCTGCCCCCCCCCCCCACCTCCCCACCGTTCACATCCATTGCCTCTGTGATTCATCAGCAGTTGCATCACTCGTCGTTTTTCCTTTCTCACAATCAGATCCAGGCGGAGCAGCGGCTTCGTTTCCACCGCGTTCGCTGCTGAACTCCTTAACCAGTAGAAGATTCTTTGTGTGTGTCGGTTCAGAAATCAAATAAAGTTGTATTTTGTCCTTTTTTTCTTCTTCTTCTTCTTCTTCTTTTGTCGCTGTTCTTTCTTTTCCTCAGATCTTCCCTGACGTGTCCCCACTGCCTGAAACAGAGCAACACCTTTGACCCTTTCCTCTGCATCTCGTTACCCATCCCTCTCCGCCAGACGAGGTGAGCCGACTCTCTTCAGGCTGACATCTTCATTCGAAAACACACCCAGGGGGAGGCGAAGGTCTCCGACGGGTTACCAATTGAAAGTAACTGAAACTAGCGGCTCTTTAAGGGATTACCTGAGGGTTTTCATAATGGTGGACATTTTGCAAGTTTGATTAAGCTGGGAAAAGGTATGGGAAAAGTGACCGGGGCAGCTTCGTGCTGTGGCTGGGCGCTCCTCGCCGACGCCGGGGCTGGTACAGAAAAGGAAAAGCCTCACAATATCAGGGAACAATGTCTCATTCAGCCTGACTTTGCTTCACCCACGTTATCCTCTGCGGCAGGTTGGGAGCGCTCACTCCGCTCAGGAAATCCTGGCATTTTTGGAACACTCCATTCAAACTCTCCTTTTGTATTTACGCGTCCGTTGAAGCGCTCACACACACACACGCACACACACACACGCACACACGCGCGCGCGGAGAAAAATAATCTACACGGCATACAGTGAGCTCTTTGCAAATTTATTCAGTTTTTCCTCTTTTTTTTTTTTTTTTTTCCCCAAGATTTTCACACGTTAGAACTTCAAATTTTAACTTACTTTAGTGGGGGGGGGGGGGAGGTTTGTGTGCGTGTGAAAGGTCAACATCAATCAGCATCGTTTGAAAATAATATGTTACTCTGATGCCCCTAAATTAAATCCAGTGCAGCCAAGTGGCAATTTCCATTCATCTGCCGCTGAGGAAACTTTCCACAGATCCTCTGTCAGTGACATGGCAGCATTGAGCTAAATACAGCCTGCCTGCAAAAAAATCAATAAAATAATCAACACTTCCTTCATAGGAAAGTATGTAACCCTGGCTTAAAACGATGAAGAACAAACTAATGTTTTAAATATGAATTTAATAACAAATTCTGGGGTTTTTTTGCTGAAGCTTTTTTCATGTATTAAGTTTATTTTTCACAACAGTATAACATTAAAAATACTAGCGATATTATCAGGTGTTTTTTGTGGTCAAGTTGGAAATGATGTGCTTTTTTTTTTCTTTTTTTTCTTCCATAAAGTTCAACACCAGTCGCAGCATGTCTCCTTTAGCTGAACCTCAGGCTGCAAAGGCTGCAGAGCTCTGGCTCAGATCAAACCAGATCCAGCTGATAAAATGACCCAGAGTCATGATTTAAAACCAAACTTGAAATCTGTGGCGAGATTTGAACGTTTCGTTCTTTCCATCCACTTTAATGGAGCGTAAACCGTCCTGCTGAGGCAGATGGACAAATAGTTCGGTCTAAATGTACAGCGCCGGTCGATTGTTTGCGCAGGACATCGATAACGACAACTTCTTCTTCTTCTTCTTCTGCTGCTGCGCAGCAGCTGCGTGTCGATCTGACGTGTGAAATAATTGAGCGCTTTGAAGTTTGAGGCCTGAAGGCAACATGACTAGCTTTGTAAGGTACTGGATGAAGTCCAGTTTTCTTTGTACCTTAACACACCCAATGCATCAACACTAATAAGCAGAATATTTTCCTGCGTTTCGCTCCTCGTCTCGTCCGGTGCAGCTGAGCTGCTGAGGCAGCTGTTATGAATCGTAATGAGGCGGATGAGCCGCCCTCGCTGGCCTTCATCGACACGCGCAGCATTCTTCCCGCTAGAGCCAAAAGGACAATTATTAGTTCAGATGTTCAGAAGCATTAGCAGATTCTTTACTTTTCAGAATAATTTGATGCATGGCTGCCAGGGTGAGACCAACGATTTAAACAGATTGTCTTTGGAGGCGGAACGGTTCTGCTCACGTACATCCAGGCCAAAAACACACCTTTTTTTTGTTCCTCACCCAACATTCACCGTGGTTTGGAGTTCGAGCTGTTGGCTCTGTCCTCTGTGAGCTTCGAGCTATTTTTAATTGGGACCATTTGGCTTGCATCGCACGCCGCCACGTAGGATTCTTCCTGTTTCCGTCTAAGTTTGTTTTCACACCTGACAGCGAACTGCGACACCTTCGGTGAAACCCGTTCCGCTCCCCACCTTTGGCAACTAACCTGCGATTTTACTAAATGAAGACGGTTACCTGCTGCAAGCTCCCAGCTCCTCATCACCTTTCGACATAACCCCAAAGTGAAAGACTCTTTAATGTTTTTGCTTGACGGCCTTATATCTGAGTTTTGTCGTGCCTTTGACGGACTCTCCCTTTTGCCGGCACTTGCACTCTGACCGGGTGAGAGGAAACGGAAGAAGATGGAAGCAAATACAGAAAAATGGAAGAAAGCGAGTGGCAAAAATGAACCCGACAGCACACGACTCGAGGCAAAGCAACTCCAGCGTCTCACCGAGGGATCCACAAGTAACACCCCCCAACCCCACCAACCGCACCAACCGCACGCGTCAAAGCGTTAGACGTCTCCGATCGGAAAGCGAGTTCATCTGTTTGACCTTGCGAGCGCGCGGGAGGAAAAGAGCGTCGCTGTCAGAGAGGAGCCTAAGAGTTAAAACCTTCAGCTCTCAGGCAATTCCACCAAGTATTGACTCAAAAGAGGAAAAACTTCACAGGGTTGCTGAATGACTCCGTCAGAACGGATCCCGTCGAGTCTTCGTGGGAGGATCTTTAAACCGGCGGTGCGCGGCGAGTCGTGACTTCCTCAAAGATACGGAGCTGGAAACTGCTTCCGTGCAATAAAACGAGCCCGAGCTGATTGTCAACCCAGCAAGCGTTCATTTCTGCGGAGTCCGACCTCGTGACTCAAATGTATGAACTCACAGTGACCCAGTAGGCGATGGGCAATATTTATCATAAACATACTAAGCCACGTTCTGATGTTTTAGAGCAGACTTGGCAGGTAGTCAAGCTATTGCTTTTCCTCGGATGTGAATAAAGTGAATCAGTACATCCCTAGTAATGAATCGAGAATTGATAGGTGATAAGTGATCGGACCGATGAGGGATTTCTAAACCAGGAAGTGACAACTAAAGAAGTAATAGAGGCGAGAGCTGAAATCGAGGTATTGAGCCTGGAGGACTGGATTACTGCAACCAGGACTGACAGTCTGGCGCCTCCGGAGAGGCAGTTGAGCTGAAGGCGTCAGACCGTCAACCTCGTGGAAATGAGCAGCACAGGAAGGAGGAAACGGAGGGAAAATAATGACCAGAAGTACAGATAACAGCACGGAGGGGAACACAAACGTATGCGTCTGTGTACGTGCCGTTTTCAAATCCGGAACAGTAAATCCGTCGATATTCTTTTTTTTTTTTTTTTGTCTGGATGCGTACCGTTAGCATTTCCGGCCGATAGTTTCCAACTGGGAAAGACGTGCAGAATGTAATTATTAAGCCTCTTTTGTAGTGGAAGTGAGATGTCTTTCTTCTCTCTCTCTCTCTCTCTCTTTCTCGTTGGGTAAAAGTTAAAGCGACCTTGGGAAAAAAAATTACTTTTATAATCGAAATTCATGTCTTTCACATCCTCATTGAATTTTTAACAACTCTATGGACTTTGTACTTCTTAACCTTTATTAACCTCCCGCCGCTGGAATACCAACAGAGTCTACAGCAGGACACAACGTCCGCCTTGCTTTCCCCACACGCTGTACATGTGCATTGAATTTTCTTTTTTTTTCTCTTTTACCTAAACATGCTTTGTCCCCAATGCTTCCAAACATCAGCAACACGGATTAGTGGAGCCGCTTTTTCAGAGGAAGTAGCATTTCTTCAGGAATGGTTTGTGGTGATGATATTATTTATAAGCCCTTTTGACTTTATTTGCATTTTTGTGATTTATGAATTTTGTTTTTATTTCAGAGACCCTTTTGTCATACAAAAACTCGGCTCATAATCCATATTTTTTTTAATTTTTTTATCTAAGCGTAAATAGTTTTGTAATTGATCTCTTGTGGTGATTAAGCAAAATCTAATTTACATTGATGCCTATAATCATATTCATACTTTAAATGGCAAAAAAAAGAGGATAATACTCTCTGCTTATCTCATTCTGTGCAATTGCTGTTTTTTTGCTGGTTGGTTTTGTCTAAGGAATAATCTGTTCCTTACACTGCAGACTTTTCGTCCACCAGAGAGGTCAGATCCAAGCGCTGCTTACTTAAAAAAAAAAAAAAAATGCAACAGAGATCTCCCATTATTTCATACTCATATCGCTGAGTCCTAATTATTTATTATTTATGCTAAAAAGCATTGCTTTATTTATGGAGGCCTTGTTCTGACCCTCCATGGCCGGGCAGGATCCAAACAAAGAAAGAAAGGGAGGGGGAAAAAAAAAGAACAGAAATCAAAACGGAGGACACGTTACGTCTCGTTTTCTCTCGTCCTTTGTCTTCGTCAGGCTGCTGTGCGTCACTCTGGTGTTCAGCACCAAAGGCCAGCGGTACCTGCGGGTCGGCGTGGCCGTGCCTCTGTTCGGCTCCGTGGCCTGCCTGAGGAGGATGGTGGCGGACGAGGGCAAGCTCTCCCCAGACCAGGTAAGCTCTCGAAAGCGACGGAACGAGGAGGAGCGTGGGTCCGAGGAACCCCGACAGCAACCCGTCTTCTGCGTGTCCGCCGGTGTCGTCCCTGCAGGTGATCCTCACGGAGGTGTACTCCACCGGGTTCCACCGCTCCTTCTTCGACGAGGACGACCTGACGCGCATCGCCGAGAACGACGTCGTCTACGCCTTTCAGGCGCCCCCGCTCTACATCAGAGGGGGGTCTGCGCGCATCTCAGGTAGCTGTGGGAACTGAGCTCCACTGTTTTTTTTACCTTAAAAGTTGTTTGTCACAAAAAAAAAAAAGCGGCGACGCACGCAGACAGCTGTCAGTCTGAGCTCTGCCTCACAAAAAGTATTTATTACAATCCTGGGAGCTTGTCATGTTTTGTCAGGTTGCGAGTCACAAACTTTAGGCAAGAGAGTTTAAATAATAGACCAACACAAAGCGGTGCATGATGGTGAAGCACAAGGAAAAAAACTTTGCAAAAGTTGTGCAAATGGAAACCTGAAAAGTGAGACCTCCTTATATCTGACCACATTGTTCAGAGAGAAACAGACGAGTTGTGTTTAGAATAATTAATTGCATTTTCTGAAATATTTGAAAGGAGGTTGGCTACATTTCACTTTTTATATGTTTTACATCAAGGTAGTTTTTGTTATTTCTTTATTATTGTGGCTTTAAGGATCCCCATAAGATTTTACACTCTCTTCTAGTTCCAGTAATTAAGCGATGCACCATAAACAACACCCCACACACTTTAACACATTTCGGGGGATTTCAATACCCTACAAAGTTAATTTTTACAGTGCATAAGGCTTGTAAAATAAGTCTGTGGTTGAAGATTATTCTGAATGAGATAAAGATTGCTTCTGTGTGCAACCTTTGCAACTCAGCTTTTTACATTCAGTTGCAGGAATTGTGAGGAAAAAACAAAAAGCATATGTGCAAAGCCTTACTGAAACATGTGAAGCATTTACAATGCTTTTCCTTCTATCTGAGTCGATGGCCTTGCTGGGTTTTAGAAGAGAAAAACTGATGACAGTGCCTCCCCAGCGCTGGTGCTTCTAACGTAACATCAGGAAGTGTCCATTATTCATCAGAAGCGGGCCAAGCAGATTCCTCCATCCAATGCAGAGTGTGGATTTATGCAAAAGAAATCCCTCGCAGTCATAAATAATGTCTCATTAGAAATGTGTGGTGGTTTCTCAGCAGAGCCTGTGGCCACTCTGCCTTTATTGTGTTAGTTTGTTATTATTAGTAGTATCTCTGCCACAAAAGGAGGGCCCAAGTCTTTTGTTGTTTGTCTTTTTTGGAATTTGTTGTGAAAAATGTTCAGCTTATGCCATATTGAGTTGAAAATTCATTGCTCTTCATGCAGTTTAATTACTTTTTACCAATTAAATCGACGAATTAATCAGGATGTAGATCAAACTGCCCTCCTGTTGGAGCCACTTTAAGCATTCGGCATGCTGAAGTGAGTAAATGTTCATCAATGCACAAAATAAAAAATAAAAAAATCATCCAAATCCAGATGCAGGATTGATCCGTGCATAAATTATTGCCTTTTATGAATTATCTTATTCATTCCATACTTATTGAATGCAATGTTATTGACTGGACTTCCTACGGCACCATAAATGTGGTTTAAATTTGATCTATAAAAAGCCATGAATTGGTTTTTGATTCAGTCCTATTGATGATCCTATTAAACAATAAATGTCGACATTTTCATATGCATGTTGTGGAAATATTACAAGCATGGACCCTATTGTAGAACCGTGCAAATGCATCATCCGTTTTAGCGTTTTACCATGACCCTCGGACTGAGTCGAGGAGAAACAAGTATCTGTAAGATCTTTCCACTTATATTCACTCTCTTGCATCATCCTCTTCCCTCTACATATATTGTATAATGTGGCCTAATTCAGAAAGTCTCCTGTTGTTCCATAGTCAGTGATGGGAGGGCAGAACCCGAAGCAGAATTCAAAAAAGTTTGTGAAAGACGAGAACCTCAGAAATGATGAGATTCCCGTTCCGTACATTCCCAACTCACAAAACTGATTTCTCCTTCCACTCATTTCTCCGTTCATCTCCTCCTGTTTCATCTGGAGACTTGCTTCACGCAAAGTGCCGAAATCGGCTCACATCAGGGTAGACGGGTGACGAAAATTGCGACATTTTGTTTGCCGTCAGAACTCAACGCCAGGCCCTTACTGAGCTGTTTCCACGATTTGATTGTGTTAAAAAAGCCACTGTGCCTGGAAAGGACTTAATGCTGCCCCTTCAAAATGTGTTCTTACTGTCCCACATCACTGAGAAAACTGTAAAACCATCAATCTGACTATGCCACAGGGGCTGTGCTGTTATGTTGATTTAATTAAAAATATTGAAAGTGGCTGTGAAGCAATTCAGGAGACATAATTACCCATGAATATTTGTTCTGCCGTACATGTGGCAAAAGCAACAGACACAAATTTCGCCCGACCGCCGTTTCTGTTCCCTGCATGGCAAAGTGGATGCAGTCGCTGCGATGTGGAGGTGTTTAATTACGAGCTCAATGACTGTACTCAGTGCGGCTCCACCGGCGTCTCTGTCTGACATTAAAATAAGTTTGGAAGAACACTAAGGTACGACGAGCTCACAAGCTTCCTGTAGGTACCGAGACTCAGTCCTCTGCCTTCCTGGAAAACAAGATTAGCAGTTTGATGGCCAAACACAACCCAGTGAGTTATGTCACACACTCTTTATTTATCAGGGAAAATTATAAATATAGTAGTGAAGTCAGCGTCTCCTTAGAGCTTGTCAGCAAAAGGACATTTCCTGGTGAATTGCCGCGTTGATTGACAAAACAGAGTGGACTAACACCGGCAGATAACATGCTACCCAAAATAGCTGCGGAAACCTTAACATCAACCCGAAGCTGCTTGGACTCTGAGTCTCTCCAGTCTTTGTCCAGATTTTGGGATGATTTTTTCAAAAGGAGTGCATCATGTGCTTTAATCTGAAAAGAGACGTTAGAGCAACAATTCTCTATCGCCCTCTTGAGACACTTCTGTTGCCTCAGGCTTAACACAAAGAGCGTGACAGTCATAGCCCATATTCTGGACCCGACCGTGTTTGGTGACTGACTTTGGCCAAAGTCCGCACACCTTATGAGTCTCCCTCAAACTATTGAATAGGTTCTGATCCGCAAACCATAACCTATTCAGATTGTGATATCCCTGCTGGTGGTGCATCTTTCTCAACAACAAGTTGTCCTTTGACTCAGACAGCACTCTGTGAACTCTGTCATCCTCTTAAAGCGTGTCATTTTATGACTTACTGTCTTTATGGATGGATTCAGTGAGTCAGTTGGCGAGGGCTGTCTGTGGTTCACAGGCTGCAGTTTGTGAAGCAAGTGACCGATAAAAATGTACGTTTTTAAGGATATTCTATGTTCATGCGATGCAGTGTAACGGTCTCTCCAAATTCAGTTCTCACGCCTGCTTTTGTGATGACAAAGAAAGGTTGTCCTCGTCGACGTCACATCTCCAAGGGATCTTATCGTTTCAGCTTCCCTTCTCAGTCAGGAAAGCACCGGAAGAGACACGAGGGGAGCGGCGCTGCTGCCTGGCACCCCACCAGGACGAGATGTGCAGCAGAAGCAGGCGTCAGATACGGCCTCCTGCCGATGGAGCGAGCCGCCGTCGGTCCGTCTGCTCCCCCAACTGAGTCACCGCTCTTCAAATAGAATCTGCTGTCTTGCCAATTTGTGTACCTTCGTAATCTGTCTGAATCCCACGTTCGAGGTGTTGCCTGAGGTTCAACAGTCGTTGCCTCTGAGCTTCCAGAAGCACTTGAGCCGTGAGCTTATCTACGCAATGAAGGGTTCTCCAAACACTGTTTCCTGTTTCTCCCGTCTCTTTACTCAGGTTATCATCACAGCCTGCCGTCATCTCCTTACTCCTCCGGGCCTGAGGGTCAAAGGTTACCGTCCTCTGGAGCCTTATCGTCAGAGTTCCTCAATCACGGTGTCCCGGTCAAGATCCTGCTGCTGGTGTGCAATGCTGCTGGAACAGGCCAGCAGACTGTGAGGTAAATGTGCCAAACCATTTATTCAGTAGCAGGTTAGAAACCACACCAAGGCAATGAAGACACGTCAAGTTGGGGTTTAAAGTCGGGTGTAAAACCTAAAAAAAAAAAGAAAAAAGTGCATCTGTTCAAGTTGCTCGCATTAGACTTTCAGACCGTACTTGTCGGTAATCTTCAGGTTTCAAAATCCACTTTATCGACTTACCGATTAAGAAAAAGTCAAAGAAAACACCTAAAAATAAAAGCATGTTAAATTACAAAGACAGTCTCTAAAGGTTGTAGATGTTCTTATTTCCCTGTGGAAAGAAGGCGATAAAGTAGAAGGAGGGTCATTAGTGCAACCCATTTACTCAATTACACTGTTTAACTCATGAATGGATTTTCTTACAAATCTCGTAACCATTTAACGGGAAATAAGCACATTATCTAACACCAGACAATAGTGTTAGATAACTATTACTTTGGAGAATCACCAAAGTACAAATCCTCTTTTCTTCAAGTTTGCTTTTGTTCTCTGTACAATTTGATCTCAAAGGTTTTAGCGCTCTCAATCACTCTCGTGCCCCCCCCCCCCCCCGCTTGCTCCTTGCTGAGCTACAGCTGGCTCACCACAACATAGCGTGACTCAAATGCTATGGCTAGTTAGCATAGCCACGAATGATGACGGATAAATGGTTTTCCTGTAACGGTGAGATGTTTTCCCACCATTGGCGCATAGAGCAGCGTACACGAGATTGATGGACAGCGCTAAGACACTCCTCTGGCTCTGGTTGGTTGGTTTTGGTCGGGAGCGGTGCGTTTTTGGCAGACCGTTGGAGTAGCTCAGGAAGGAGGGGGATGACATCGATTTTTTATTTTTATTTTTTCACAGACTTGCTGTCTCATATCAAACTGTCACTACCTGGTGACAGAACCTATTTTTGTAGAAGTTTCATACGGCCCCTTTAATTACCCGGATCAACTTAAATCCGGTGCCCATCATATGTCGGAAAGCACTTCTGCTTCTATAAAATGAGCTCAAATGAATTTGGATCTCAGTCCAAATCAAGCGGCAGCTCTGACATTCGGCACCACGAGGAGCGCCGTCACGTCATCTCACTGTCACGGTCCAAAGAGGTCAACACAGGTGAGATGACCGACACCGCAGTGGAAAAGTTAGCTCCCATCCACGAGGGCCGTTATCTCTTTTTTCCCCTTCAGATGCCTTTCTGTCGTTGCTCAATCCACCCACACGTTCCCCTCCGTGCCCCTCATCAGATGACAGCTGGAGAGCCCAGCCGAGCCAAGAACACCACATTGGAGTCGCACACGCTCGGTTTTCATTCCCAGGTCTTTCTAGAATAACATCACAGGTGCATTACCGAAAAACCGGCGCGAAACTCCCCGCTTTCTGCGTACTTCTCTAAACTGTGAAATCCTGTTTTTTAACGTGGAAAAATTCCAAACTCTTTTCCAAAGTTGGGATGGAATCTGTGACGTTTCACTGCGGTCAGACTTTTGCGCTCGTTCTCTGCGTGGAGGCAGGTGAAGACACAAAACACACACACACACACATTCCTGAATTCCCGGGCTGAAAGGAGAGACTTTATTGCCTGATCTGCAGCATTTCTTTGATGCGTGGGTGAAATGCACAAAGCATGTCCTGCGGCTGGTGTCGGAGCTTCAAGAGCCGCCGGACACGTTTTGGGGACGACTAAACGCAACCTTCCATTAAGGCGCTGGGACGTCGTGCTTGTCTTGTCTGGGTGAAGCAGACAAAAGTCTGGACTGTTTCTGTTAAAGCACACAAAGCTTCCCAGACACCTCAGCAGAATCAGGCTTGAACATGTGTGCTGTAAACAGAAACATGCCTGTTCAGTAGGCTGACATTTCTGGATAGAAGATCCTTTTTTGACCTCATAAAGTATAATTTTCAGTCAATCCACATATTATACCATATTTACCATTTAAAAAAAAAAAAAAAAGATAATTTTTAGCTTAACGTAGAATTTAATTCCACTTTCAGCTACATTTTTAGCTTAAAGTAAAGCTACAACCTTTTTATATAAAAAAATTCAACCCTCCCCACCCCAGTAAGCCTCCCAAGAGCATCATTTGATTTTGCACATTTTTAGTGACAGATTTTAAAAGTAATAGACACAAAACCTGCTAACTTGCTAACTGTGAAATTCAGTGTTTGTCTGCAGATGTTATTAAATTACTATCCCACACTCTCCATTTAAAGATGCAAATTAATTAGAGCGTATTTTCTTGTCTGCTGTTCCCGTAAGGTTAAAATAGTGACTGAATTTATCCTGCTGTTCACACGTTGTGCCTTCTGTTTTCCAGCTCTCACCCCAGCGTTACGTTATTAATCACATTCACTCGTTTCCCATTTTTTGGTTAAATTAAAGACATAAATGAACTTTTCATTGGTATTTGACTTTTTTTTTTGTGTTTTTGTTCCATGCCACCCTAGCCGCCTTCTCGTTCAATCACATCCTCACCCCAGCTTCTGTTGTAGCGTCTCGATGAGAAACAATGAGACAACAAAACAACGACGATACGTTATCAGCGTAATGCAAAAATATCTCCATAAAACAAATTAACTTTGCGTCGTTATGCACATCTCTCCCCTTTCTCCCCGGTTACTGAATGCTTCTGGATGCTCGTGTTGTTTCATCATAATAAATCTTCCTGAACGCCGGGGACGGCAGCCCTCAATTAGACGTGTGTTATAATAGGCATGTCATGTGATCCGTCATCTCTGAGAAATGATTTTCCCTCCTTATCGTCCTTCTCTGCCCTTCTGTGGACATTCCACGATGAGAACTGCGTGCCGGTGCGGCACATGACTCATAAAAATAAATAAACAAATAACCTGAGCATCATTATGTCTGAGCACAGCTAATGTGGGTTTGGTCGTTCCATTCTGCGTCATCAATTACCCTTTTTTATGTTTGTTGGAAGGTTTGGGCCGCCGTTCCTAATGAGGGAGGACCGGTCTATTTCCTGGGACCAGCTCCAGCAGAGCATCCTCAGCAAGCTGTATTACCTGATGATCAACGGCGCTCACGCCCAGGTAGTCGGTCGACACCAGTGTTCATGTGACGTTGAAGATGTTTTGTTCTGCTTCCGCGACTGCATTTTTCTGCCCAAAATGGATGGTAGGCATTTATTCAAAGGGGAAAATATCAGATTTTTTTTACATTTTCATGCTTCCATTTGGCAAAAACTTCCCGATTTTTGAGTCAAATTCGACGGGGAACTGCGCCGTCACCTAGCAACCTCAGTCGGGCCCAGTCCCTTTGATCAGCTGTGAAGTGGCTGCTGAAAAAAAACAAACTAGTTTTGTTATTAACTTACCTTTCAGAATCCAATTGCTGCATTCTTGTTGGCTGTGCAGGAGGCTCTGCTTCTGCTTTTCAAAGACGCACGGCTCTACAATTGGGCAGTGTTTACAGTGTTTACGTGCGACTGTAAACACTGAGGTTTGGGCGTGGCCAGCTCAACTTTTGGATATAAAGTGACAAGAGGCCTCACAGCAGAACTGACTGGAATAAAATATTCTTACCTCAAAATGATTCTGTGCAAAAAAAAAAAAAAAAAAATGTAATCAGCATAATTTGTTCAATCTGTAAAGTTATGCTAATCTGTTCACGGAAGCATAATAGGTCACAATTAAGTAGCAAAAAGTCTTACAATATTGCCACTTAAAGCAAAGCAGGCAGCAAATGAGGTACAAAAAAAAATAAATTACAAAGTCGCAATAAAATAATCTGTGGCAGTAATTTAATCAGGTTATTAAAAAACGGGGTAAAATAATGATCCGCCTATGAAATTTTTAGAGCCTATATTGAGCGTCCAAGTGTGAGTGTGGGTGTGCTGTGAGCGCCGGCTGAACCGGGACACGGTTTCCGTCTGCCACGTCGGCTGGCGCACCTGTTCCTGAGCGGATTTATTGGCTCGAGACAGAGGGAAGCGCGGCCGCCCGACGGCGCCGGGGAAACCTGGCGGGAAGGGAAGCGCCAGCCGGAGACGGAAAGAGCCGCTGCCGAACGTCTCGCGGCTCTCAGCGGCGCGGCTAACTGGCCTCAGGTGACCTGTTCGCCGGCCAAGTCACGGTCCACCGGAGAAACACGGAGGGTGGAGCAGAGAATCATGTACTGAGAGCGTTTTGCAATGAATATGACGGTAATGGCATAATATTGCAAGATAGCATTCTCATAGATTAAAAAAGAAAACAACTTTCAATTCTGATGGACTTTTAACACTGGAACTGGAAGACATTTTAACTAACAAAACAACAGAAACAACAAATAAAATTAATTATAAAGTCTCTGGAGACAAAATTGTCCTTCAGAAGTATGTGGCATTTTGAGGAAATTGCAGAAGAGCTTTGGATTCGACCCGCTGGAACGTTGCACAATGTATTATGTGACGCTGTGAGAGCTCCGGTGGAGCCAGCTGCACATGAAGAAAAACAAGCCATCATCCTCCTACCACTTCCTGTTGTCTTCTTTGTTGCTCCTGCCAGTAGTAACTTCCGGCTGTTAATCACGTGATTCCTGTGATGCGAACAAGTGTTTCCATTGCAGTGTTGAGTAACACATCTATTGCGATAAAGCTGAAAAAACTTCCAGAACAAAAAAGATCTATCGAAAAGTGTGTTTACTTCTTTTTTTTTTTTTTTTCAAAATTGCCTTGTTTTCAGTAAGCAAATTTATTTCCATAATTTCAATTAGTGCGATGCTATGGTTAAATGGAAACCCCGGTTTTTGAAATTGTGTCAATTTTAAAAAAAAAAAAAAAAAGGGGGGGTTTTTTTTCCCGTATTTTTACATGTAAATTTTCATTACTTTTCCAAATAAATCAAAACTTTCTGTTATTGACTGGCACATTTTAAAAAAAATAACAAAATTGGTCGCTATTGCTTCCAAAGGCGGATCAACAAATTATTAATCTTAAAATAATTAAAAGCTGTGAATAGTTGCCTGCATTCCATTTTAAATAAAAAGAAAATGAAATGAAATTTCAAAACACTCAAAAATCTTGTTTTCCATTTTATCATAATAGGGTAGAAGTTTGAGGAAAGACATTAATTTAACCCAATTTAGAACAACAGTGAAACACGTTGAAGAGGTGGAGCGCCGTGAATACACGTGGCATCCCACCACGCTGGATTTCTCCCGTATTTTTTCCCACTATATTTATAAAATCGCTCTGCATATGCATTGTTTTTGGATTTCACATATCTGCGTGAGCCAGTCGCCAAATATTTCTGATCACACTGTTGATCGCGCTTCCATGTTTCTCGTCGTTGTTAATTTTAATTAAAGCTCTGTGTCGGTCCAAACAACGGGTTGTTTTTGTTTCCACGCCTGCTGTCAAGATTGTAAAACCATAGAGACAATAATACAAATTCAAGTCAGGCTGCTCATATGGTCAAATCAATTATTTACTTCCCGGGAGATAAGAGGTCCTTCAGGTTCATTGTTTGCTTGCAGACTTGATTCCCCCTAACCAAGACGGTTGTGTGTTTTACCGCCAGGGTCTTGGGTTTTCGGTCGTGTGGCCAAACGGAATCGGAATCGTACCGGAAGCCAGGAGACGGTTATTGGATGCGGCGCGGGTGACGGTGTGTGCTCTCCGAGTCGGAGGAAGGAAAGGAGACACAGATGCGGTGTGTCGGTGACGCTCCTTCAGAGGTTGTCTTCGTGCCCCTCGCCGTTTCATTAAAGCCGAGCTCATAAAGCATAATCAGTTCGCCGGCGCACACCTTTGCCAGCGAGGGAGCGATGCTCAGAGCAGATGTTTGCTCCGAAACCTTTCATCTCTACAGGATCTGTGGGACGGGGGGATTTTTTAAAATGTTTTTTTATTTTTTGCAACACAAAATTATTCTCCCAAGTGGATTTTTAACTCATTTTAGTCTCAGCAATGGTGCAGTTCCCAAAGCATAAATGTGACTTTTCACACCCATTTTTAAAAAATTACTACTGCTAACATAATTTAGCATGCTTTATTTTAGCAGTAATATATGACCACCGGCATTATTAAAGAGGCATTATCATTTATAATTAGCTTTTCTGAGCTTTACATCGTGTTGTAATGTCATTCCGTCATCCAAAACATACCTGAAGTGTTGGATTTATTTCTGTATGCATGTTTGAGAAGTCCTTTAATCTCCCATAGCAACCATTCAGGTGTACAAAACCTAGCCCCGCCTTCGAGGGCAGCTAATTGCTACTGGCTCCTTCAGACTAGCCAACAGCAGTTAGCAAACACCAGGCGGAACTGCATCAGCTGAGCTCATTATGCGAGCTATGTCTATGTGCAACGCTGGTAAAAACGTTGCTAAAGGGTTGATAGAGGAGCCACGTTGTGATGACTTCCTGAAGGCAGAGTTTTCAGGAGCTTCTTAAAGAGACAGAGGCCAAATTTCAAAGTGTTATGTTAGAAAGTCAAACTTCTTTTAAGTCATATTTGATACATATCATTTTTTATGACAACTGAAGGTAACATAGTTATGTGACTGTGCTGTAAAATGGCACCTGGTGCATGGAAAATACATAACACTGGCCCTTTAAAAACAACTCATTGTTGTTTTGTTGCTAAATAAAGTAAAACTTCTGCCTTTTTATTATGATAGTAATGAAAAGAATTGAGTTTCACTATTATTACTCAGCCATTACAATGAAGCTAACGCAACTAGATTGTGAATTAATGGCCACAGTTTGGCATTATCCCAGGCTTCAAAACTCAACTGCACAGTTTAACAGAAAAAGGACCACAGAGCAGGGCATTCTGGGAAAATATAACCAAAACAAATGCGAGAGTCTGGCGATAGCGAGAGAAAAGGCTCATGGGACTTTTGCCAAAGACAAAAGAGAAGTCACTAAGATCTGACGCTACTCCCTTTTTCGGTTACGTTTCTTAAAGAAGGAAGTTGCGTTTATGTCTTCTTTGGAGGTTTTTGTGTCAGTGATTCTTGATGCAGCGCCACCACAGGCGAGGAACGGAACAGCGTTCTGTTTTTGTTTTTTTTCATCTGACACAGTGTAGTGTGAAAGAGAACCGCACCGGCTGAAAATGTAACAGATGTTATCAAATTGAGTCTGCCAGACTATCAGGCGTGGAAACACCCCTAATCTGAGGTCAGACAGAGTCGTGTTTTCCGTCCCGTTTTTATCTTTGCTGAAGATTAAGAAAGGTTTACCCAAAAACAAAGGTTCTCTTAAGTAAGATATATAAGCTGGGGAATAGAGAAAATGTTAATGCAGTATGGTACAGAGCAGAAAGCTGAACTAAAACCAGCCTGGTCTGAATTTGCAATATTTTATTTTATTTTTTTTTTCTTCCCCAAATTTGACCCCATCAAAAAAATGTATGAGCCAGGACGCGATCTTCATGTCTCTCCCTGAAGTCGACATTTCATTCACTGGAGAAAAATTGTAAATACTCCACAGACGCTGGAAGCTGATGGTACGCTAATCCGACCAGGAGAAATGTTGAAGAAAAGCGCCTGAACTGTCCAGCTCTATTAAGCAAACTGCCTTCTTGGAAACAAAGGCGGAAAATATGGACAAATCTGTAGCTTTTTAATCGAAAGCAGCTTTTTGGAAAAGTTTCATTGCAGAGAGGGCAGCCCAAACTCATAAACCACCAAAACAGAACCAGAATGGGGCGCTTCCCACCGTGTTCCTCTGGCTTCCAGGCCGTCACACACATTGAAAAAAAACAACAAAAAACAGGTCTTCTTAGCTTGACATCTTTCATCTGGAACCACGAGACAAAGTCTCAAATTCAAATGAACTCGTTGGAAAGAGAATCTTCCTTGGATTCCCTCCAAGTCTACATCCTCCAAACGTCCTTCACTGAAACGTCGAAATCAATCTTTCCAGGTTCAAAAAGTCAAAAACCGAGGATTTTCTCACGCTCTTGTCGTTCCTCTTGGCTGGAGGTATGAGAGGAATTTCGCCCAGACGCTGTCCAGATTTTCACACTGAGCAATGACCTTTAGGTCGGCTTATGCTGTCCCGCATCGCGCCAATAGGGAAAGAAAAAGCGACACACAGGAAATCTTGCACGCAACTTAACAACATACTTAACATACTGACAAGATAGACCGACGCAATAGAAATCGAAATACATGAACGAATTTTCCCAGAAATAATCAATGTCGTTTGAGAACAAATCAAAAATGTTTTAAGGTAGAGTTGAGGACAACAATAAAATGACATTTTAGGACAGAAACTGAAACTCCATTTTTGATCTCATCGTGCAAGTACAACTCGAATGGCATTACCAACTTGATCCAGAACAGAGAATGTGCGTATCAAAGCCAAAGGACATTGTAGAGAGTCTGTCTGAAGCTAGTAAAAGACTAATAAGGCTCACAAACCCACATGGGCTGAAGTGGCACCCGGAGTGGAAGAAGGCATTTCTCCAAAAACTGGATGAAAAGCCAGATTACAGTTTGCAAATGCACTGATGTAGAAAGATCTTAAAGGGAAGTATTATTTGTTTTCCAGGCATGTGATGCCATTTTCTTGCACAGTCAACAAACAATGTTAACTTGAGTTGTTCTAAAAGATGGTATACATATCACATAATTTACAAATATTTTCCTTACTTGTTTAACAAGTAAGAATTGGGCCGCTGTCTCTTTAAAAACTCCTCCTCTTTCTGAAACCGCACCTCCAGGAACCCGCCGCGACATCATTCCTCTGTTGATGTCGAACAACGTCATTGCACTGAGAAGTAGCTCATATAATGAGCTCAGCACATCCACAGTTCTGCAGCTCCCAGTCATTTGCTAATTGCTGCTGGCTAGTCTGAAGGAGCTGAGCAGGGCAGCCTCGGGGGGCTGGGGGGCTGCTCTTCGAGGAGGAGCTGGATGCACCCGAGCATTTTGCTCAGCTGAAAAACACTTGGGGGTGGTTGCCATGGGAGATGAGAGGATTTCTCAAACACGCACAAAAGAATCGAGGCAACATTCTAGGTATGTTGTTGATGAGGGAATAACATTATAACATGATGTAAAGCTACAAAATAAAGTTGATTTTTCATATTTTGGCTTTTGAGCTCGACCAGCAAACTATTGTCAGAACTGAGTTTTCCGCTCTCTGAAATTTAGGGTAAATGTATTTATATGCGTGACGTGCTTCGGTACAACCTAAGTGATGTTCAAGCAGTTTATGTTTGATGATGTTTGACAAATATTTAATTTTCCCTTAAGGGTTGCATAATCCATCGGGTATCAATATTTTCCAGGAATGGAGAAACGATCCCAGCTGGCAGATCCACAGCAGATCTGAGAAGAGCGAGAGGAAATCAATTTCATTTTTTTGCAAAGCATGCCTTTATCCCTACATCGTAAGCAGATCCCGGCGTAATATCTCTGTGCCTCAGACGGGGAGGAGAGACGTTACCGCCTTATTTGTGTTTTCATTGTCCATCCAGCCCGCGTTTTTCAGTCGAACTGAAGAGATTTCGAGAAAGCAGGCTGATTTTCTGGAGGTATATTAATGTTTTTGTTGGCAAGACTCTTCCGCCGGAGGACAAAAGTGAAACTCCACGATGAAACTTTTCCCTCCGACTTCTGAGAGAGTGTCGGCGGCAGGAAGCTGCCGCTGCTTTTTAACGCTCCTAACCCCGTTTTGATGCGTTTCATTAGTTTCGACCTTCGCACACGGCAAGTATGTCCGCCTTAAGTACATCCCAGAGTTTAAAAATGTTCGATTTTATGAAAAAATATATATATATAAAAAATTCTGCATTAAATGGCTGCTAAGTCTGCCTGCATATCAGCCTCCAGCAGAGCCTCTGATCCCAAATGTGACGTTTTTTGCAAGCCACTGGAAAAATTGAAGTTTGACCTGATTTATGCAAGGATTTTTTTTAATTTTTTTTTATTTTTTTCAAACATTACAGTCAACGTCATGAATTTATAGGTCCAAATATTTGATTTATTATCAAACAGAAATTCCTCAGCGTGCTTCATTTTGATGTTGCTCCCCACGGTTTGGCTGTTTGGCAAGACAAGTTGAAGAAAGCTTTGCCTTTAGTACAAAAAAGAGGCAAAACTCTTTTTTGTTTGCTCATTTTTGATCACAAGATCTGTGACGTTATCAGTCATCGTTTCCTTTCGGTCGTATGAAGACGTCGGCTTGTTTGAAAAAGAAGTTAAAGCGTCTGGAAGCAAGCGGTTTCTTCATCCGAACGTCGGTCTCAATGTGGAGCTCGCTTGTTTGAGCCTCCCGGTTGCATCTCAGCAGCCGGTTTGGTGGATTAGATGATTCTACCGGAACAGTTTTCAAACACCTACAACTTTTCGTTTTCGATTTTGTTGCCCAAGTGGTGGAAAATCCAAATTTTATCCATTGAGGGAGCTAAATTTGGGATGTACTAAACTGCTAAAATGAGCTAAAACAGAACATAGGTGAAGACGGTGATACAGCGGTGGCCTGAATCAACGTCAGCTTAAAATTTTGGCTGTTCTTAAACCAAAGACATTTTAATATTTACTACTACAGCATTGTGTTTCACAGAGTTTTCATGTTGAGTCATTTTAAGAAGCTAACATCAGCTAACGCAAGCGGTCGTCCTCGTATCACTTCCTGTCTTCCGCGCCGTCATTTCCTCCAGTAGTAGCATTGGGCTGTTGATGGGGCAACTAAATCGTCGTGTGACACGGGGATGAAAAAAAAAAACAAAAAAAAGTGTTTCCATTTCATTTCACCACTTCCTCCCAGCGCATAAAAAACTTTTTTAGCGAAAAACGCGAGCTTCGTTCCCGTTGAGCGAACTCATTGTCGCATTTTCGATTCGCGGGGAACAGAAAGGCAGCTGGAGTTGTCGTCGAAAGCGGAAGGCTTTTCGGTGTGCTGACGGCGTGTTTCGTTGTGTTCTTTCAGAATATCAGAGTGCTTTTCAACATCCGCGTGGTGGGAGGGGCCACGTTTCACAACTACCTGTCGCCTCAGGATGGGAGACCGCTGTACCACCCCGCCGTCGACAGGTGAGAGTTTGTGTTTTGTTTATGAGAAGTTAAACATTTTCTTTGCACATGAAATGCTACGCGTTGTTCAACTATTCATCAGAATACTCAGTAAATGTTCTCACATTTACTGAGGTTTCTCTCCTATCTGAAAGAAGTATAGTGTTTCAAACTGCTTCTACTCTTCCTGTGCTTGTTCGGTCAAAACCAAGACTAAGGTGAAAGGTCAGAGGGAAAAAAATCCGATCAAAATTCAGCACTGCGATGACACGCCCAAACATTTTGTTTAAACCAACTGATTATATTGCATGTAAATTCAGTCTAAAGTGAAATCAGAAGCTCTTATCTAACTTGACAAAGTCTCTCTTTACGTTTGCCAACCCGTCTCTGACGTTTTGCGTCTCCGCTGCGATCGTGGAACAAGTCGCAGCGCCGCGTCGTTTCACAAATGCAAATCTGCTGCCGATTGTTGCCGTCACCGTGAAAGAGCTTCCATTTGTGCGGCCTAAGAGGAGTTCGTTCACCCGCTGAATGACGCTGATGGGAGCAGAAGCTCTCGGGGTCTTTTGAAATGCAAATGCGTTTGCACGTGGTGATCCCAGAAACTCGTGTGATGACGGTGCCGGAGCCCGAGACGCTGTCCCCGTGGAAACACAAATAATGCGTTCGGAGGACGGAGAAAACCACCGGCGATGTTTCAGTCCACTTTGGTCTTTTTCTGCTGTAAAATGTGAATCTTTGAGATGTAATTTATCACGTTACTCATGCCAGGGAGTCATTATTACCCCGGTTAAAAATTCAAAAATAACATTATTGTAAATGTTTTCTCTTTTGCACACACAATAAATAAGTTTTCTTCAAAGGATGATTTAAGGTTTTCCATCCGGAGACGGACTGATGTTTGTCCGCTCTGCTCAGATCGTCGCCTCCACTGACCAGCCGTGCCAGCTGCACATTTCCGAGCTTCGAGACTCTCGTCTCGTCCCGTTATTAAACATCCGTTGCATCACACAACACCGTGGTATCTTCACTCTGAATGCAGAGTACCTTCATGGATTATTTACAATTTCCTGCCATGGCATTCCGGCTTTCTTAATCCGGACGATGTTTTTCTTGGAAAACAAGTAGTGACTCTGCAGCCAATGAAAAAATAAAAAAAATGTAAAAAATGGTCCCAATTATTTTGAATTTGTGGAATATTTTCAAACTGAAATGCAACAGAGTTTTTTGGTTTCAAAAATAACATAAACTGCAATATCGTATTTAACATGCTGGTTGTGTCACTGGAAAAGATATGTGTGAGAGTCTTATGTACAGAAGGGATTTTAAATCCAATCGAGCTTTATTTCTACACCACTTTAAAACACCCCGACAGAACCAAAACCGTTAACAATAGACATTAAAAAATGAAAGGAAATAAAACCCCAAAATGATCCCAGGGTTGTAACTACAGAGTCGTTGCATTAAATCCTCGTCCGTCTGTTTCTATGTTTTCCAGTGCATGAGTTAGTGTTTCTAGTAACTCATTGTGCCTTTAAATTGGCCCTCGAGGACAAAAGGTTTGAGTTGAATGCAAATGTGAAAATCAGACGGATGAAACGTGGATAAAGCACGGCTGCGTGGTAGAAGCAGCCTCGCACTAACAACATTAACGTGGCGGGAAAAGTCAAAGCAGATGGACGAGTTTTAAAGCCGCAGTATATAACTTTTATAAAATAAAAATGTTTTGTTCAAATTCTCATTATGTTATGGCAGTAGAGTATAAGACAGATAATCTGAGAAAAAAAAAAAAAAATCAAGCTCTTCTCCCTTGTCCCCTGTATTAAATGCAGAAATTCACCACTCGGTCAGAAACAACCAATCACAGCCAGGAGGCGGGTCTCAGCGCTGTCAATCATGCTCCTGCTACAGCAAAACAACATCGCCAGTTAGCATAGCCATAAATGACAGCGGATAAGCGGTTTTCCTGGAACACTAGGTTGCTCCGCCACTGCTAGCCCATTTAGCAGTGTGTTCATGAGAATGATTGACAGCGCTGAGACACTCCTCCTGGCTCTGACTGCTTGTTTTTAGCCTGGAGTGATGCATTAATTCAGCAGCACAGCGACGAGGCGCAGAGGATCGATCTTTTCACAGATTATCTATTAGACTTTTACTATATGATGAAAGTTTGAACAAATATAGAAAATAATAAAATATTTTCTGTAAAAGTTTCACACTGCAGCTTTAGGAGGTCATTTAAAAACAGATGGAGAGGAAACCATTAAGAGTTGTTCTACATCTTCTACTGTTAACACCTTTTGTAAAACATTTGATTCAGTGTTGTCAGATCTTAAAACCAGATTAGAAACCCTAAAAAAAAATAATAATCTGGCCATTAATTGAAAACAGACCCACATTTTTTCTAAGGATTTCAGAAAGGAAAGATTGGCGTTTTAATGTGCAAAGACGTGTGGGATCTGTAGCTGTTTTTGAGAGGATGGTGACAACACCTGAGAGCAAAAGAAAAATAAAAAATACCAAGACTAAAATGTCCCACAGTGGTGAAACATTCTTTGAAAACATCAAAGAAGCAGCAGCAGAACCGGCGGGACTTAAACGAGCAACAATCTTTGGTAAAAAGATTTTGTCCAGGCTCCGACTGGACAAAAAGTCAATCACGTCTGCCCGAGTCCCGTCCAATCAGCCAGAATCTGGAAGAAAAGGGATGCCACTGTCTAGTTTTGTCAAATTATTTGTTGTCGTCATTGCTGAGTCCGCGGCTGACGGAGGTGACGGATCCCTCTTGCTTCTAACTGAACGCATTTTTCAATTTCTCTTCTTGTTTTTAGATCAACGTGTTCTGGTCCAGAATAAAGAGCCGTAACATTACTGACACCTAGTGGTCAGAAAGCTGTAATACGTTACAGATTCTGGCACCCATTTACAGAAACCTCAGCAGTTTCAGGCTCCTAATAATTTATTCAAACGTTTTTTTCCCCCCCTCCAAAATAAACAATTCAATACATTTTGGAAATATGAACTGAGTGGATAGTGTGACTTTATTGTCTTTTTCTTTTCTGAGACACAAATATAAACACATAAGCAACATAGACTTCAACCTGATACCTTTTATAATATGATAGTCATTTTTATTTTTATTATTTTATTTTATTTTTTTTTTTTCATTTTGAGCTGGTTTGGGATACTGGATTTCAGACCAGCCTGTGTTTTCCTGGAGCAAAAGCCAAAATTTGCTAACCACGATTGATTAGTAGGAGCCAGAGAAAGGATGAATGTCTTCATCTGAAATGTTTCCTTTGTCCATTAGGGCCCTGAAGCTGTGCGGTTCCGGAGGGCCTCCTCACGTGAAGCTCATCATCGAGTGGGAGCACAGAGCCAAAGACTGGTCAGTGTGTCCCTCTGTCCCTCTGTGATGCCTTGCTGCATCGGTTCGTACGTTTTCTCTGACGCTTTTGTTTCTTGTTGTTGTTGTTGTGGTTGCTGCCGGGTGCCAGCCTGTTCGGTAACATCCACGAGGAAGTGGTGAAGGACGGAGACAGCGTCCGAAACCTACAGCAGCAGCACGTCCAGCAGTTCAGCTGCACCTTGGACGAGTGCTTCCAGCTCTACACCAAAGAGGAACAGGTGGAACTGCAAAAACACTACATCTTACCTACGTTTTTTTTTTTTTTTTCGTCCAGTTCCTAGGGCGAATATCGTAGTTCACTGAAAATAAGACAAAACTGGCATAAAAGTAACTTTTCAGGAAGACGTAGGAGGTTGTGTTAAGTCAACAATTCCTTCATATTGGTGAAAAAGTTTTTCTCACAGGCAGATTTCACTTCTAACAAGACATTTTCCCGACGTTATACACTTAATGTGTCCATAGCAGATCCATATAAAACCTAATGTGACCTATAGTTTACTCTCTTGAAAATACATTTTTTCCAGTGCAAATATGTTAGTACACTTGAAGTACTAATACTATTAGTACTAACTTACAAGTAACTTTTCAGCTTGATTTAGGTCAATACTTTCTTAATATTGTTTTTAAATATCTACTAGTTCCACTGGCAATTTTATTTCACTTATAAATTAGTAAAAATGTTATATTGAAAAAAGAATTGCCAGTGGAAATAGTACCCTACTTTTTTTAATTCAATATTTAGGAATTATTGAATAAAAGCCTGGTAAGATTTTGTGTTTTTCTGTTTTCCTGCCACGTTACAATTACACACTGCATTGTCTGTCTTGGTTTCGTCTCCTGAAATAAACGTGACATTTTGTGACTGTGACTTGACGAAACGTGAACGCGTTCGATTGGAATGAGCGATTCTGCCAAGCATGGGCGTCCTGTGGATTTCCTCCGTCCAACTTTGTGACTTTGTTCTCTCTCTCTTCGTCTTTCCGTGCCTTCCCTTGGATCAGCTCGCCCCCGATGACGCCTGGAAGTGCCCGCACTGCAGGCAGCTGCAGCAGGGCATGGTGAAGATGAGTCTGTGGACCCTGCCGGACATCCTCATCCTCCACCTGAAGCGCTTCAGGCAGGTGGGCGAGCGGCGGAACAAGCTCACCACCTTCGTGCATTTCCCCCTGGCGGGCCTGGACATGACGCCGCACATGGTGAGCCGCAACAACGGCCCCCACCAGGGCCCCCTGCGGGCGGGCTGGAAGCACTGCAGGCGGCCTGACCAGGCGCCGCCGGACTTCCTGTACGATCTCTACGCCGTCTGCAACCACCATGGCGGGATGCACGGCGGTCACTACACAGGTCTGGATTCCTTCGGGGGCTGAAATCGATTAATCGCATTAATCCTGCCTTTTTTTGAGTTTGTGTTCTCCTGTTGACAATTAATCGATGGCTAAATTAGTTTAAAATAATTTCAACAGTTAATCATGATTAATCTAATTAATCCTGATCAATCTGATGAATCATGATCATTGGCATTAATCGTGATTAATCATATTAATCATCATTACCTGCTTTTTTTGAGTTTGTATACTGCAGTTGACTATTCATCGATTACTAAATCAGTTTACAATTATTTCAACCATTAATCCTATTAATCACAATAAATCCAGTTGATCTTGATAAATCCAGTTAGTCGTAATTAATAGTTGCAATAATCGCCAACTAATTTGGCAATCAATTAATTGTCAAACTCAAAAGAAGAGAATATATGCATTTAAGATGAAAAACCTTCTTTGCCTGTTTTACCCAGAACTCCCCACGTCTCATAGTTTTAGCTTCGTGCATTTAAGGCAATAAATTGTTTTTATAGTATTTCTTTAAAAAAGGAATTTACTTATTTGTTTATTTTCATCTTATAATTGAAGAAACTAAGAAGAAGCTCAAGCGGTAAAATGAAAATTCTGCTGAATTTTAGCCATGTTCTCCAAATCAAATCGATTCGTCGTCAGAATAATTGATCACCAAAAATAATTGTCATCTACATCCTACTTTTTTTTTTTTTTCTCACCGACATAAACCCTGATTTTTCCATTTGACCTGTAAGTTACGCGCCTCTGTTTCCCGTTGCTTTGGTCGCAGCCTTTTGTCGAAACTCAGTCGACGGTCAGTGGTACAGTTACGATGACAGCACCGTGGAGCCGGTCCCGGAGGCCGAGGTGTGCACAAGAGGAGCTTACATCCTCTTCTATCAGAAAAGAAGCACCATCCCTCCCTGGTCTGCTAGTTCCTCCCTCACTGGTTTGTCCCTCTTCTCAGTTGTTTGTTTGTTTTTTCATGTGAAATATATGCAAAAAAAACCCCCAAAAACAATTTGGTGTTTCTGGTCAGGTTCCACCAGTTCATCCACCTCTGACCACTGGCTGGTCCGGCTGAACGGGGGAAGCAGCGGCAGCGGCAGCGTGGCCTCGGGGGTTCCCAGTCCGGCTGTTTTGGAACCGGGATTTGCCCCGGAGTCTCCCGAGTTGCCGGTGTTTGCAGACGAGCCCAACAGAGTAGAAGGAAGTGAGTATCTGCATTAAGAAGAACGGAAACTCCCGACCGTGATTTATGTCGATGCGGTTTCACCGTCTAGGTGTACCAGGTGTTGGACGTGAAACTCATCCAAAACCTCAAACCACATATGGAAAAAAAAATTCGGTAGCTTTGGCAGTCCAGCTAAACTCAAAACATTGTAACAATGTTGATATGGAGTTGCAGTGCAGAAATATTTTTAGTCCCTAAACTTTCATTTTGGGTTTTTTAGGAGATTTTTAATGTGACTCATCAGCACAGAATAGTAAATTTTATTGAACTGTTCCCTCAAGATTTTCTGATTGTTTGTTTCATTTTATTTTTTGCATTAAAATCGCTGATGTTGTTTTGCTGCTTTAGAATTTCATAATATTTTCTCCCAGTAAATCCATTCAAAAACCTACATATGGAAGAAAGAAGATGAAAAAAAAAAAAGACAAGAAGACAGATTGGACACACGCATTTTCATGCTCTAAATAACTTAAATATCTCGATTTTTGTTACTCCATGTCAGTGATGGACTGTGATAAAGTATAGAAGAAGTAAGAAACACTGCCACCTGCAGGTCGGAGTTAGAAGTCACGTAAACCCAATGTTTTTGACCATTCTTGTGGAAAGTTAGCAATAAATGAATATATCAGATTTTGGTGAGCACATACCTGACATTTAATGTGTTTTTCTAGATGGCTCCCATCAGATGATGCAAGGTACCAAGGTTAGGAGCTCGAGCATGAGATCACCTGCCAAACCCAAGGACGCCCTGAACAAAGTTCTTCCACTGCGTTGGTCTTTTGGGTCCAAAGACCGCATAAAGCACCCGGCGCAAGTCCAGTCTGGAGAGCTGGTGGAGTACCTGGAGTCTGGACGCCGGCCCAGATGCACCAAAGACCCTATCATCACACTGGTGGCCACTCCGCCACAGAGGAGGGTCCTTGACGTGGGACGGGACTGCAGCTCACCCGGAGGCAGCAGCCTCAGCTGTACGGACAGGCTCGGCTGTGACGCTTGTTACTCCCCCAAAATCCCAGAGGGGCAAAGGCGAGCCTGTCTGGAAAGAAACGCAGGCCAAGGATCCGATAACGGCGGAAACCTCCGTTCAAGAGATGACGATGGGTTGAGGCAAGGATCTTTATCTAAGAGACTGAGAACTGACCAGGTCAGGGCGCTGGACTTCCACCTGCAGAGAGGGGGCATTCTGGGTGGCCATATAAGCCACAGCGCTCCTCCCAGCAGAGAGTCTACGCTTAGAAGAACCACCGTTCAGGCGACTGGCCTCACCAGGGCCCAAAAAGACTTATCACAGATGATGGAAGGCAGGAGGGACCCAACAGGAGACGAGGGTGAGAGCCAAGAAAATGTCTTGTCGTTTTTCAAGCCGGTTTTGATGAACAAAGACATTCCTAGGACCCCGGGCAAGGAACAAGTGAGACGAATGAATGGCCACGAACATCTTGGAAAACTAGCGAGCAGTAACTTAGCCAAGCTGTCGCTCTCCAACGGGACTCTTCCGGCGCCAGGCAGCAGCAGCATTCCCACCTGCGACGGCCACAGCTGCAAAGCCCACCCGCTCAATGGAAAAGCTGCTAATCAGGAGCCTGTGGACATCCAGCGGGCTCACAGCTCCAGCAACATCCAGACCAAGCTGGATTTCACGTTTCGCAGATGTGCCTCCCTCCAGAGGAACGGGGAGCTGGGGATCCCTCAGGCGCACCGTGTCCTGCTGTCAGACAAGCCTGGCTACTCCACGCTGCAGCGGACGCGGTACAGCACCACCTCCCTGGGTAGGCAAAGAGGTCTCCATGAACGCTGGCAAAGATGCATGGAAAGCCTGGAAGTAGATTCCTGTTTAGTAATCTCACACTGAGAAACGAAGAAGAAGTCAGTGATTAATTTGAGCAAATTCATTCTGTATAGTGGGGGGATTGTTGACACCCCTGCTATTAATAGAGCGATAGTGGCTAAGCTGGTATGGAGTTCATCGTGTTGTAGATGGGTTGCAGGTTTGAATCCCTGCTATATCCATCTCTTTTTACTGTTGTGACACCGTCTTTGCCCCACGATGGCTGTGGCTACAATGTGGCTTACCACCATCAATCATGAAACTTTGTCAATATTTAGCTAATGTCTAAAAAAACACAATTTCACAATTGCCGTGTTTCTGTTACATAAGAAGCACAACTTAAGTCTGTTAACGCGACGAGTCGTTCAGAACCATGCTGCGCCATCCTCCTCCGATGACTTCCTGTTGCCTCCTTCGTCTTTTCCGCCAGTAGCAACAAATGGTTGTCGATCGCATGACCCGGTCGATGCGAAAAAAGCTTTTTTCCCGTTGCAGTTTTTGTGAAAAACTCAAATTTTGGCCAAAACATCCACGTCATCATAGTCCAAAAAAACTTTTCATTGAAAAATTTTAATTTTCTTTTTTATTTTTATTTTTTAAAAATTTTTACATTTCCATTTCCATGTGTTTATTTTTGAAATTCCAGTTTGTGTGATTTTAAGGTCAATGGAAAAAGCAGCCAATGTGGGTATAAATTAGTGAATGATTGATTGGAGTTTAAAGAAGCTTTGGAGTCCTCAGACTTGAAAAACCACTGTGGCAGCAGGACAATATTATTGTCTATTGCATTTGGGTTAAAGGAACATATGAGCGTTATGACTGAAACGCTCCAAATCCGCATGTAGATGAGATGTTTTTCACCTCTCTCACCGTCCCGCCCACTGTGTGTGTCAGCAGAACAGATATGGGTCGTCTTTCGGCGTATTAATCGTTAGCTTAAAGAGTCAGACCTCTGAGTAACGTCATATCCACTGTAAGGCCTTTCACACATCTTTACTAACAGATTTGCCTGCATCTGTTTAATTGTCATTGTGACACGTATGAAACTAATGATTGGGTTTGTTTGTGTTTTTTTCCTACACAAGTGCCCATGTGACAGCCAAGAATGACAAAAGGCCAGACAAGAGGACCTCTCACCTGGCACCCAGAGAAGCGCCCCCTGCTGGAGGCATTGCTCACCGCAAACGACGTCGCTACTTTTTTTGTTTGTTTGTTTGTTTTTTTAATTATTCTTATTTAATCTTTTCATTGTACTGTTTTAGGTTCTTACCTGTGTGTGTCTTAAACTAAATCTATGCAGAGTTTTAAAAAGAATCTGAGGGAAATTACTAGTCCGTCCCCCTCCACTCACTCTTTTCTCACACTGTTTTTACCGATTTTTTATTTTTTTTTTCTTACTGTCTGTTTGAGTGAATCGTCAGCGTTTGGGGGAAAACGATTTGTGAATGCTCTGCGCTTGGGCTTCCGCGCAGGAAGTTGTTTTTCGACGAGTGTGGTTTGTATTGACGTGTAGGAAAGAAATATTTGCTCTACTGGTGGGCCGGCTTATTAAAAGACCACAACAAAGTACTAACACTGGCCTAAAAATTAAAACACTGGACAAAAATAGTTTGCTGTTATAGAGTCCATTTTTTAAAACGATTTATTTATCAAATTAATGTATATATATATATCTATATTATTAATGCACTTCTTTAAATGATTTTATTCTTTTTTTTTTTTTTTAACAGGCGACTAACCTGTCGGATGGCATATGGAGGCAGTGGCACATGCTATTTTTTAAGCGTTTGATACGTGGAGATGCGGAAAATTATCCCATAAGCCGACCTTCCTGACTTTTGATGTTTTGTGGACCGATGCAGCAAGAGTTTGTGCGTTAGAAACGATTCCGTCAGAAACCAGCAAATATAAAAGGAAAAAACAAAAACAAATAAGGAAATGCATCTGCCCCCTTTATTGACACGACGCGACTTTTTCACATTTTGACCAACACGAGGTAGTGTCTGAGGTTTAAACCTTTGCACAGTATCTCAGTTGCGTTTATGTCTGAGTTTTAACTAGGCCGTTCTGACACAGGAACGTCAATCGAAATAATTCCAAAGAACATCATAGCTCAAAACTATTCACACACCTGATGGATTTGGGTTTGAAGTGATCTCTTTTTCTTTCGACCGGAACAAAGAAGGCAGAATCCTGACTTGAATCTGATACTGACACAGTTAAAAATTAGGGTGATGGCAGGGAGAACTCATACAAAATCTCTCATATAAGATCCTTTTAAAAATGTCTACAATCCGACGCAATGTGGAAAAGTTGGTGTGGTGATAGGAAAGTAAAGACACACTCATACAAAACTCATTACAAAGGCTCCCGGCGTAATCCGCATAATAAATATGCAAATGGATATGAGTTAGCTGATGGCTAAGAGAATCCCAGAGCACCTGCAAAGCAATAACTGAGAGATTTAATATTCAAACCCAGTTGTAAGGATGTAAATGTGTGAAGTGCAGTGAAATTCCGATTCTTACAAATTATAACTATCAACAAAGGACTGGATCCAGGAGCAGCTTTTGGAGCTTCTGTTTTTTTTCCCCGTTTGTGATCGAAAGAGGGAATTATTCCGTGCAAATTCACTCCGCAGCCGTAGAAGCGGGGTAATCGTGGTTCATCGGATTCTCACGACTTGTTTGGGTGGTGAAGGTTGTCCGTCAATGCACAGTTCGTCATGCACGTGGTTCACAGTCTTCAGTCGTAAATATTCTGTGTCTGTCAGGCTTTTTTTTTTTTTCCTGTCAGGAGTGAAACACAAAGGGAGTATGGTCACGGTTTTGATTCATTTTCAACCTGAGTATTTTTCAGTTTTTGTCATTTTTACGCGCTTCCTGATCTCTCGTTTGCCTCTGAGGAATATTAATCTACGTCTTCAGCTGTAAGAAAAAGGAAGGATGCGATGAGACATTATTTCTGAAATTTGGTTAGATTATGTTTTAGTAACGTTTTTTGGAAAAAAAAAAAAAAGAAGAAAAAAAAAAAGTCTACATTTTGTACCTAATTTGTAACTGTGCAATTAAAGGACCAGACTAAAACTGTATGTTTCACATGACTTCATATGGTCAGAATGTTACATGGAGGAAAGTGGGTTTAAATTTGGACACCTGCACATGCAAGCCTTTGTGTTGGACTGTCCATTATGTGTGCCGCAATGCAAGTTTTAACGATTGCATATTAAACACAGCCTTTCTCACAAATGTCTTCCGTGTACGATGTGATTTATGACGCGTGCTAATGTTTTGAGTGTGAGCGTAACAGTTTTATGCAGCAAATATCTCTGCACCGAATGCATAGTGACCAATATTTCTAATTCTACCCAAAGCGATGGCAGCCGACATGAAAAAAATAACCCGACATAATCTGTATATTGCCCGATTTCAGCAACAGACACTGCCTGCCTGAATTTCTCTGCATTTTGTGTATTCAAACATGAGCAAGTACTCCCAAACGGAGTTTCTACACTGAGAAAAATTTGACCAATGGTTACTTAAAAAAATTGTGGCAACAAAGTGACACGTAATATAATTGAATAGAATTTAAGTTCTACAATTTTGATTAAAAAGTATTGAATATGTTAACTTAACTTAACTTAAAAAAATGAAGTACATCTTAATAAAAGCAACAGCTGAAATGTGTTTGATTTATTAATATCAATGCAAATGATCATTTATATTTCCCAAAAATATTTAGTAAATCCAAGTCAATTTCACAAGAAAAACTAATTTTTATTTACTAAGTATCTGAGCAAAAATGATTTAGATTTATTAAATATCTGGGGGAAATTTAATCATATTTACTAATAATCTAGGTGAAATTAACTTATATTTATTAATTAAATGGGTGAAATTGATTTAAATTTACTAAACATCACCATAAAAATTATTTGGATTAAGTAAATAATACAAATAGTATCAACTCATATTGTAGCACATTATTGGTTAATTCAACACATTAAAACTGTTGTTCTTATTAATCTGTAGCTAAAATAATTGATCAATTTTAAGTTTTTATTTGTATCATAGCACTTTAAATCTATTCAATAATATTGAATGTCACTTTGTTGCCATAATTTTTCTGTGTCTAATTTACACAATATCCTGACCAAACTTGAGTGGCATCAAAAAACAACAAATTACAATGCATAAAACAGCAGCAGCATTTATTTGTGCAATTTTATAAAACATGTTTATCCAGCACCAACTAGTGCAAAAATAAAACAAGCAGAAGGGGGCACTATATACATGTATCAAGACAAAAAACATAGTGCCACTCTGATCAAAGTATAGTTAACATGATTTTTTAGAACAATCACATCAACAACAATCAACGTGGACTCAGTTAAACTTGCTTCAACAATTTATTAATCACATAAGAGTTCACTTTATGTTTAAGGCATGCAGAGCACAAAACAAGCATGCACATAAAACTTACCTGGGGAAAACACATGACAAGATGTGAGAGTTGGGCGAGACCTTTGAGGCATAAAGACTTCCTTTTTTTTTGTATGTTTATGCTACATCTTGTCACTGTGTCGGGGCCCTTGGCTTCGTGACACTTACTTTTCTTTTCGAGAAATGAGTTGAAAGACAGAACTGAAAAAATACATACTAAATAAAGTGCAAATGAAACACAACAAAGTTTTCCAGCCTGCAGATCATCACCCTTCAGTGGTGAAGCCTGCATGGGCTCTCCAAAAAGGCAATAGTGGATGCTCTATGCTGTATAAAAGGGACAAGGGTTCATGTGACAGACCTGAACAGATCCAAAGCCATATAACAGGCACATATGAGAATAAGGGGTCAGTCCTTAGAAAGGGTGGTTAACTGTAATGTACTGCAAGAAAAAATAGACATGCAGAAATCCACTGAACTGAAAATTACCCTAATTTTAACGAACTTCAGAGCATTTCACAAAGTTTTGCGTGTTGGTTTTGACAGTGACTTGTCTATTCCCTTTTGTTTAGCAAGGGTCCGTTTTCTTAAGCCAGTAGTTTATTCCTGAGGCTGTTCACTTTTGGGGAGAGCTTTGAACTATCCAGCCCGAGGAGAAGTTTCTGAAACACTTCAAACGTGTATCTGAGCTCCTTTGGATAGGCAAGATTCACAGCATACGCCAACCCAACAAGCAGGGAGCAAGCCCTTGGAAAGTTACCCAGAGCAGTTAGAATTTTCACGCCGTCCACCACGATACCGATGTCTGGATCCTGTGACGTGTTAGCTTTGATGTTGTAGATCTTCAGGCTTTGAACAGCAAGGTCCTGTGACACACTGTCTTCATCAGCATCCTGTAATAGCAAGAAACAATGTGCATATCAGACAGTACAGCCAAAGGAGAAGGTTCCATTTTCCCAAATTGCTTGCAACTGTTTGGACAAGCTGTTGCTTGTAATGCACTCTATTTATGTCAGTGTTTTAGACAAATCTGAGATAACACTAAAAAAAAACGCACATAATTTAAAAAGAAAAAATATATATATAAATCAATCATAATAATATATTATATTACAATATAATCAATTATGCAATGAGGAGCTGAACAGTTACAAATATTTCTAAATGAAGTTTCTGAGATTAAATCAATCCATTACACTATTATTTCTTCCTGGCACTGTCTTGATTAATATCTTATTCTGCGTTGCCTCAGTCTTTCTGTAAAAATGTCTTTGTATTCACAAAGCAGCGTCTTGGCCATCATTTCTTAGCTCACTTTTTAGGGACAAATTGCCAAGACTTAAAAAGTTATGGTTAGGTAAAGCATTTTCAGGAAAAAAATTACATAAATTACTGACAAGTTTTAAATTATGCCAGTTGGTGAAATCAAATTGAGATAGCATTCTGCACTAGCATTTAAAAATTCCTTAATGGAAAATAAGAATTTAAACACACTTAACAGAGGACAATGATATACCTTGCCAAGAACTACTGGGAGAAATACAGTTATGACTATTTTGTGATTTGACTTTCCAACAGAGATGAGAGAAATCACCTACTTTATATTTTAACATCTAATTCAACTTACATCGTACTCTTTTTAAGAGTTGATCTGTAGATTCCCCAAGGTACATAATCAAACATCGAATGATAACATTTCTGGTCATGTTGATGTCAGGATTGCTTGGAGTCTGAAACGAAAAAAAGAATCACCAGGTGGTTTATATTACTGTTAATATTGAGTTCCTGTGCCGTCTTGAGGACCAGTGTAATAAAACACTACTGAAACTAATTCTCATGCGATTATTTCATATTCCATTTATAAAGACAATCATAGCTTAACCTCCAGTAAATTTAAGTAATGATATTCCAGAAGTTTAAACACAAAACTTTGAGAATAAAATATTAGCAACGATAATGCTCAATGAAAGATACCTTGAGTAGAATAGCCTGCAATCTCAACCCCATGCTTCCGCCCTTGGAGTGGAAGAGGTTCAGAAGTCGAGGAGTATATTCATCCAGTTTGAACATGAACTTTGATTCAAGATGCACCATTGTGATTCTGTGAAACTCATCCTGGATCTGAAAGACAAATCATGAAACCAGTTTTAAAGCATCAAATATGATCTATAAAAAAGATGACAGTATTAATTTTTCAAAAGCAAGAAGATGGATCAAATTTGATCTATAAAAAAGATGACAGTAACGTAACACATTTTGTTTTAAATAGCTAAATGCAGAACCACAAATGCAATCCTTCACATTGACTAGGAATATTTCTGATTAGCATGCACTTAGAACTCACATGAGATGTCTCAAATAGAGCAGGCCATCTGGCTTTGACGTCCTCTATACTGGGTGATTGGTTGATGATTTTGTTTCTTCTGTGTGCAAATGTTTTGGCCATTTTTTCTTTTATCAATGCGTTGTTGTCCTTTTTCTTTACTTCAGTAAGCAACAGAATTCTCTCTTGTTCTTGACTTTCTTCATCCTCTCCAGCCGGGTAAGGAGGAAGGAAGTTTACCTCTGCTTTTCGAGGCTTTTTTACATTCTTTGCAGACTTCTTGTCCGCAGGGGTCTTGCGTTTTAGTGCATTGCATAACACCTCAGGAACACCGTAGCCTCTGAGTTTGGTGCGATAATTTGACATCTTGTATTTAAGGCTTTGCTGCCAGCCATAGTAACCTGCAAAGGAACCAGGTTCCTTGAGACAAGGATATTTATTGACAAGTGCCTCAGCAACATCACTTATCTGTGAACCTGATGGATAGGCTGTATAAGTATATACAGTTTCAGCCAGTTTCTCAAGTATGTCTGCCTTGATCTTAGAGGTAGTGAGAAGTGTTCCATTCTTCTTGTAGTCCTCATTGCCTCTTTCAAGGTACATCTCAGTTTCGTAGGCAAACTGTGGAATGGGGGAACTGCTTTGGCTGCAGCGTTCTGTGGTACTGCGCCCAGACAGGATAATGGTGTCCTGTGAAGAAGAAGTTCCAGCAGATGACTCTGCATTTGATGCAGTTGACTCTTCAAACGATGCAGAGTCACAGTCAGTGGACTGTTGAACAGAGGAACTGTCCAAACTTTCATGAGCTGCATACAAGTTCAGAAGAATAGGAGAAGTGTGAACAACCTTTATGGTGCTTTTGTGTTGGATAAGATCACTGTTGTGAAGAGTAAAATAATCTTCAAATTCCAAGTCAAAATACTGAAGACTGAACTGAGTAGAAATCCCAAAGGTCTCCTTCACAATATTATGCAGCTCCTCCACAGTGGGTGGGATTCCTGATGGAAGGACCAACTTCTCAATTCGGTCGTCAATTATCACTCTGAGTTTTGCCTCCATCTCTGCCATCCTGACTAGAATAGACAAAAGTTAAAGATATTCTTATAAAGTACATGAAAAAAACCTATATAAAACTAGTAGCCTACATCACTAATAGATCTAGTAATTAAATAATGTGCCAGGGCTGAACAACTAATCAAAATTTTATCAAAATTGCAATACAGCCTACTGCAATTTTCAAATCACAGGAGGTACAATATTTCTTACATTTCTTAAATCTTAAAAAAATATTTTAAATGAAATGTTCTGCTGCAAAGATGTCCTGACCTACACATCCTAATCTAGAGACTTAAAAAAAAACATCCGTTACACATCCCTGCAAGAATTAATTTTTTAAATGAAAATAATCGCCACGAAATTGCACAAAAAAAAAAAAACCCCCAAATCATTTCACAACTGTAATGTCACTGAAAAGATAATCACAATTAAGTTTTTTTGTCAAAATCATCCAGCTCTATAATATACCAACTATGAATGAATACCTCATCCAATCCCACTTCAAAAAATGAACTATCGTTTTAAAATGTTAAAGACAAAAATATGAAACAGATTTTAAGGTAATATGCACATCAACAAATGCCAAAAAATAAATATTAAAATCAAAGATGCCCAAAACGGACTAAGGAAACATTTCTCTCACTCTCTCTGTGGCAGATCAGAGTCAGTACGAAGCTACATACTGATTTCAACCCAACATTCACAGAGGCATCTCACTGTAACTGTTTATCTGTCAGTGTGAGCTGCAGCCACAGGTTGAAAGCATAACGTTTTTCAGAAAAAACAGGAAAAAACGAGGGAGCCGTTTGTGCCATCTGAATGTAACTAACGTAACGTTAATGGAGAGCCTCAGTGAGAGCCGGTGAACTTGGGTTTAGCAAAACACCAGCCGTTGTGCTCAAAACACAATAACGGACGTTCGATGAAAATGACGCCAAATTAAAAGAAGATAGTAGAAACAGCGCACTTTGTCTGAAAATGCGACTATGCAAAACGGCTGATTTTTCTTTCGAAATGTGTGACGTTATAAAAACTGATTAGAAATCTGCTTTTAACATGTTACTTGAGTAAAAATGTTACTTGAGTACATTTTAATTGTAAAAAATAAATGCAGTAACTTTAAACGAAACTCCAAAGTTGATTAGCTTCTCACCGTTGAAAACAACGTCTGTTCCTCCATTATGGTGCCCAAACATGCTAGCTAGCTTGTTACGGTGGGGGGAGGGGGGAGCTCGGGCTGAGGCCAAAAAACTAAAATAAAAGAGTAGCTTGTATTCTACGGCCACAATATAACGGTATTACGTTAGTCACATTAAATTGTGACATTGAGACTACTTTTTCAATCATTGCAATGCATTTAGTCAAATCAAAGACGACGTAGACTGACTTCGAATCCTTCACACTATAACTTAATTGACTTGCTGTACAGTAAAGTTGCCATGTTTGCTAATTTGCAGTAACTTAAGACAATGTTTAACTGCTACAGACACTTGAATTGTTTAACTAAAAACACTTAAAACATGTCTTACCTTTAAGCAAACGGTAGTCCACGAAATGCCGAGCAGACTCGACGTTCCTGTGACGAAAATGCCTTGGGCGGTAAAACTAAAGGCCTCCCAATGAGTAAAATTTATCAATTTTCTGCATTTTTGACTTTTCCAATGAAAATAAATAAATAATACTTATTGTTTTTTTGCTGATTTTATTTAAATAAAAACAGAGTAAAATGCAATTAAAAAAATATTCAAATTTGGTTAATTCAGCTCAGTGAGATTCAAAACTGCACACAGTCTTTTTTATTATGTATAGTTTGCTCTTATTTATTTAGTAAATATTACTTAACCCTGATCACACTTTTTTCAGTGTATTGGACTGCATGTGTAAAACACCTATTGAGACCAAATCCAACAGGATTATTTTGTTTTAAGGTTGAAATTTCCTGGGTTTTTGTTCTGTTTCGTAAGTAACATCTTTCCAGTTTATAACTCCAAATTTGGGTTTTGTTTCTGTTGTTTTGCACCTTGAAGCTTGGAAATTTCAACTTCGGAATAAAAATATTACAGCTTTCATCCCCCAATCTGTCATGCAGTTCTAAAAGCCACAATAATAAATATATAAACAAATAAACATTCATCTTCTTCAAAATATGCGACCACTGCCATTTGACACTGAGTAAAGCAAAAAGATCTTGTAGTGAAGTTCTACTTTCATTCATAGATAGGAAGGCAGATGTCAAAAGATGCAGAAAGTATTTTGCCTTGTACCTCACTTCTTTTCGTAAGTGAATAAAAGCCTATTTTAAATGAATGTTTTTCAAGAACAGCATTTGTGTTTGCGTCACAAAGACGCGGTTACCTGAAAAAAGAAGAAACAAATTGTTTTTCATTGTCATTTTTATCACAACAGTACCAAATCGATATCGTCCCCCCCCCCCCATACCACCGATGACGACGACACGTTTTAAATCGGTCAGTCGCCGCAGCGTCACTGCATCTTGCATGCAATCTGGGTGCAAGATGCAGGAGATCCAGCTCAGCTCGAGACGCACGGCCAAGAACGAAAACACAGAATTCGGTTGCGTCGTGCGTTCTCACGGCGGTAAACGCTCCGTTCGGTTTCCCAAACGGCGAGCGTTGGGCGGCAGCAGACCGAGCCGCGGAGCTGCTTCTTTAACTCCCTTTCTGTTCCGCCTCTTCAAGCGCACCGCATCACATGTGTTCCCAGTCAGACTGCTGATTCAGCTTCCAGTCAGCTCTTCTTTCACAATCAGGCCTCATCCGCCCTCCACACATCACCAACAGACCATGACGCATCTGACTTCACGGACCAGTTCCAAAAAGCTGATTTGTTGCCACCATTACAATAATGGTTCTAATAAAACTTGAAGCTAGTTTTGAACACCTCTGGCTTGATATGCTGCGTTCAGTTGTTAAATCTTGTTATGGTGAACCTTGAGTTTAATAGTCATCTCTGAACAGCTGTTGGCTAACCTTTTCACTTGTGATGACAACATCTGCCTTAGAGGAAGTGTTTCTTTATCTCCTGTGGTTAGGCTGGACTGTTAGGTTACACAACAGAGCAATATCACACGTCAACCATCCACATAGGGTGAGGTTGCTGAAATTCTGGCACAGTTGGGACCTCGTAATGTACAGAACGGCATGTACACCGTCATCTGCTGCCCGAAATGCAACATTAAAATGCGAGATATTTTCTTTGAGACTCTCGTTGAATCTGGAGAACAAATCAGCTTTCACAGGCTGCCAAATTACTGGATGTACAGTCCACCGCTGAGCGTAGTTACTTTAATGGTCCTCCACTGTTAGATAAAACCATTTTTACTGTTGGGTGTATGAAATATTCATGCAATGAGTTGCAAAAGGCTTCCTACTTCTCGCTGCCTGTCGCAACAAACCCACATGCTGCACGAGGAAATGCAGGATCGCAAAGACGGTGTGGTTTATTCTTTCCCAGTAGCCGCATTGGAGGGGCAAAATATCTGGGCACGTACAAAACCAGAACTCTCCCTCAAGATTGTTTGAAGCGTCAAAGGTGATCTTAACACTTAAAACATACGGTTTGAAAGGCAAACGTCTCTGTCATCGTGTCTAGACTCTGACAGACGGTGTTTCCTGAGGACACACGGCCGTTCAGCAGTGACAGATGGCTGTTTAGTGGTGAGCGCGGTTGGCCAAAGATGTTCTTGCACAACTAAAGTGACCGGGGCGGCATGTGTTACATTACAGCATCTCTTTAGACCAACGTGAATGCGATGGAAGAAAGTTGTGTGGTGCTGCTTCCTTCCTTCTTGAACCTACTGAAGCAAGAGCAAGAGACAGTCTGCGGCATGACCCCTTTATCCAAATATTGGTCTGACAAACATGTAAGTCAATTGAAATGTTGTCCGCACGCATAGAACTGGACAGCCTGAGAGACAATGTACCTTCCAAAATACTGATATAGATTTGGTCGCTTAACAAACATATTCTAACGTACTTATTGATATTTTTCCAACAGGCCAAAACATCCCTCTCCAACTAATTGTGAAGACGTAGAGAGGCTTATGTGGTTTTCATTTTTTGAAACGGATGAAAATCTGAAAAGTATGTTGGAGATCTGAAGGGAGGCATCATGCAAAATTTAGTTTTTTTGGCTTTATATTATGCTACGGTGACATTCCCTCGTCAAACACACAGAGTGTTGCTTTGATTCATTCATGCATGTTTGAGAAACCCATGAATCTCTCATGTCAATCATTCAGGAGCCCCTAAATGCCCTCTTGGGTCATCGGTCTCGCTGAGTTCCTGCCCTCCGGAGCACCCCTCCCCCGGCATCCTCCCCACACAGCTCCTTCAGACTAGCAGCGGCAGCAAGTATCGGACACCTGGAGGAACTGCGCGTCTGCTTACCTTACAAACTACTTCTTAGTCCAACACTCTGAGAAACGACTGCAAACGCCATAGTGGAGAAGCAGTGTTGCGATGATGTGCTGAAAGTGGAGTGTTGTAAAGGAGCTTGTTTAAAAAGACCCAAACCAACTTGTGCATCATAAACAGCTGCAATGCAAAGTCAAATTTCTGTTAAGTTTCCTTTTGATAAATACAGCATCTTCGTAACAACTGAAGATAACACAATGAGTCGATTGTGCTATAAAAGTGGCCTTATTTTGCTACAGGGGGAAATCTATATATATATGATATTGTTGCTCTGCCTAAACGTTTTTAGTTCCATTTATCAGTCTCATGCTGGTTCCCAACCACCATCAACTAGGATGGTGGATTCATTACTGGTTAGGGTTAGAGTTAGGAAACGCAGTTTGACCTATATCAAACTGCAAACAGGACCTGTTCCAGTTTTCCTGGAATTTCCTGGAATTTCTCATTGCTACTAGTCCATAAAGGCCAGATTTGAGGAGTACATGGCTAAAAAAAAATATTTTAAGAAGAAGTAGCTTTACATGATCATACTGTTGTTTTTACTTGAGTAAAAACATGTTCAAATAGTGCTACTCTAACTTGAGTAGAATTTTTTGGGGTGTACTCTATCGCACCTCTGGATTTAATGAAGTCCATTTGTAACGCACACAATCAAGCAAACACAAAGAACCCTCGTCAATATGCAGGAACCCCAACGTGCCACTTGGGGGCAGCATTGTAAAGGTATTCCAACATCCCCTCCGTTCCAGTCCAAAATTAAAAGCAGATGTGCGAAAAAAGAAGAAAAAAATGAAAGCAATACAAGACGGCCAAACATCCCAAGAAGCGATCAGATAACATATCATTAGACCCACTCAGTTCGCCTATTTTCTGACCGAGGCTATTAAAACATATTTGAAGCGCACAGAGAAAAATTCAGTGGCTCTCTTTGGAGTTAACAGGCAGGGAAAGTTGAGCCAAAGTGTAACCCACTGTAATTCCTTGTAATTTGACACATGCACATGTAATGTCTGCTGTCTTCAACTACTTCAAACTAATAACACAAACTACAGTCAGTTTATATCGGTTAAAAAAATTACATATATATATATATATATATATATATATATTTCTTTTGTTTTTCTTTTTCTTTTTCTTTTTTTAAGCAAGAACGATTATCATGTTTTTTTTCACTGACAGTGCATTTCATAAAGTTCTACATGACCAAAGTCAGTGGGCGGGGCTAATACTTCTTCAGTCGCGGTAATTGGTCAACAGTTCAGTTGCTGTCCGGGTTGGCCAATCAGATGAAACATGGCCACAGCTCTCATTGTTTCATCGCTGACGGTATTACAGGAAATATTAAGCAGGTAAAGAGTCGGCATAACTATTATTATCACATGGAAAGCTTGAAATTTAAATATTTGAGAAGTGGTATGAAAAAAAATAACTTAATTAGGTATTTTAGGAATGTTTGACTCAAATGTTAATTATGGTCGTTTGTTATTTATTCAGCGTATATACCGCATAGAAACGCATTTAAAAATGTCTTGCTGTGTCACTTTATTATTATTATTATTATTATTATTATTATTATTATTATTATTATTAAATTGTGACACTTTTATCCAACGAAACAATCATACAAATTGACAGGGCGGAGCTGAAAAGCAGTGAACTGCTCCACGGAAGGAAGCGGAAATAAACGTCGAAAGCCTTCTGCTATCAGCTAGCTTTCGGGCTCACAGGACAGGGCTGTAAGCGACGTTGTACATACTGTGGGGGTATCTCTTTAGAGGAAGCTGGGAGAGCGTCAGACGCAGCGGGGTTTTTTTTTTTATTTTGCTTTTTACTTGGACGGCTTCGAAACGGAATAGTACAAGTGGTAAGACAGCTCTTCTGTTTTTTCCCCCCCTTTTACGCAGACAAAACGTGTGGTCCGGTCATTTCTCGACGGTTAGTCAAGTTCGGCAGTGTTCCGAGCTAGCTGCGCCTCTGCGCTAGCAACAACAGCTTGCGCTATGAAAAAAAAAAAAGGTGTTTTCTTCCCTTTTCACGTTTGCCAGCATTTCCCCGGTAGGGGCCTAAGTTATTTGTTAATGTTTCGGTTTCTCGTCGTTTCCCCCTTTCACCACATCTTCCGTGGAAACGTCGACGTCAGTTAGCCGCCGGTTGAATTAGATGGGAGTAAGTTTGAGAATCGCATCGCAGTTATTGTTGCCAGACCGTTAGCCGGCATGCTAACTCTAACGTTCTAGAACAGTGGGCGCAGTCTATTCCCTGGAACGGAATCGATCTTTTCTTCTTCTTCTTCTGTTTTTTTTTTTTTGTCTCACTTAAAAGCCCAAAAAGTCAAGAGGAAACGGTTCGAACGTGCCTCGTCGTCTAAAACGGGACAGACACGAATCCTCATGGCCTGGGAGTCGGAATGCTGATGGCGTTTGAAATTTTTGAGGGCATTTTTAATGACCCGTTTCTCTTGTCGAACCTCGGCTGCCAAACGTTTGTGACCGCACAACTCATTTAGCCGTGTCTGTTCCCCTCCTGCTAAAATAGTTATGCATGCCGTTCATACATCCTGACATGGGCTGTTTTTGTTACTCCACGTTAAGATTTGTGGTTTGAACTGCTCGGTGACAGTTTGCGTCCGATGTCTGCGTCTGGACTTAATTGCATCAGGGCAGTATTAGTGGAAGCTCATCAAAACGCTACCCGGGAAGACAACGTAATAGGATAAAGCACCTTTTATCCTCTAACTTCTAGGTTTAGTCACTATATCGTTCTCTGCTCGGCTTCACAATCAGCTGACGTTTTTTCTGATTGTAGTAAAAATGTCATACTTTTTTTTGTTGTTTTTTTTTGCCTGTTGACAACGGAAGTGGCTGTCTTACGCAAATCGTAATTGGATGCAGCGATTGGAGGGACTTGTTGAAGAGTTCCCAATCACAAACAAGCTCTGACCTGCTGATTCTGTTTTCAGGAGATTCCAATTTTGTCTTCCAGAGCTATACATTATAACACACTTCTCTTTGGGTCGAGCCAGACCTTTTCCTAACTTTGTTTTTAAAAATTCATCTGTCACAAAACATACATTTTACTGTAGTAATTTGTTTAAATTTTTTTTTTTAACTATGAAGCCAGCATATCTAAATGGAACATAAGTGTGCTCTGCTTTGTGTCTGTGATCAAATATCACACATTAAACCTTGTTTTTGCAACAGATGTCAGTATTTAAATAATACTGAGGTATTTTAAAAATATCATTGCACTATTCATCAGATAATCGACGTTCTTCTTGTTTTCCACACGTAAAAATGCAAGATGACTCAAATCACACGACTGGAAACAAAACCGTCTGACTTGATGTTTAATAGAAAAAATGAGCTTTTTTTTTTTATTATTATTATTATTTTTGCTGTCGTTTGGGTTAACTATTCCTTCCTTTCCTCCAATCACGCAGGAATTTAAAGTGGCCTTTATGTCGAGCTTGCTTATTAATAATTGATGTCTGGAGGACAGCCAGCATCACACAGTGGGACACACAGAGAGAGAAAGAGAGAGAGAGAGAGAGAGTGATATGAATCTGTTGCGTTGCTGCTTTTCCGGAGTCGGCATGATTTGCAAGATCAGACTTCTAGTTTATGATTTTAAAAATACCACTATTCAAAAGCAAAATCATCCAGTTCTGTTCATCATAAGATTTCATCATTATTCTGAATATTTTTGTAGTTTCAAGAAATGTCTTGTCAACTGCGTTTTCAAGGACTGTCAAATTTTAGTGACATAAACGACACTTTCAAACTCAAAAAGCGACGACTTGGGCATGAGGTGCTAATGGAACAATATCTTCATCAATTATTGATAATGTTATCCTCTCAGTTGTAACAGAGATGATGGATACAACGTTTATTAGAATTTTGGACACAGACCGAAGCAAAGATTTGTTAAACTAACTTTACTAATCATTTTCAAGTAAATGTGTCTTTAGATTCATTTGTTTTGTCTCTGTCCAGTAAAACTGGGTGTGTAGCAAGCTAATATTAGCCGGTTAAGCTATCAGCCTGTGATAGTTGCTTAACAGAGATGCTGCTCACTATGCTATCTAGTCATTTTAAAACAGTGCAACTTTACAAACTGTTAAGTTTGATGCTTCTTTAGTTCCCTTTAATTTTTTTTTTTTTTTCTGCTTCAGCCAGCTGACTGATGGTCAGCTTCGCACACCTGTAGAAAATGCTTAACTCCCACCACTTAAATGGCATCTCATTTAAAAGAACGGTAAATAAAAGACACAAAATTCTGCTGAACCTGTTTTTATAGGAGCTTCACTTCCTGAAGTGAAACTTAAATGTAAAATTTGCAACTAACAAGTTAGTCTAGTGGAAGCTTGTCTCTTAGCAACCGTAACCAGGCACAGGGCTGCAGCTGGATTTTGGGACTGTAAAGTATTGCAGCTTCAACATTCAAAACCTTTCAAAATGGGCTCTGAGGAGACTGATGTGTTCTCTATCGCCATGGAAATACTGAAAGCTGATGTCCAAGCTTCCTTCTAATAATATTGAAGATTTCATCTACTTTAATGAAAAATTAGCAAAATCTTGTGATGTTAAGCATGGATGCTTTCATTGTTGTCTGCGAGCAAAAATATAAAACTCCCCATAATTAAGTTGACAGTAAATATGAACCGCAAAGGAGATAAATGTTTGACAGCCATCCGCTGTGAAATGTTTAGCCTCCTCCGAACATAAAGGTCCACTTTTAATATAATAATTATTTAATTTAATAATTCCACTTTTAATTATTAGATTAAAAGTGGACCTTTATGTTTGGAGGAGGCTAAAAAATGTAAAGTTTCTCAAATTTCGACCCTTCCCCCCTCAGATTTGGCTCCCATTTTTCAACGCCGATTTTTCCTCAAAACCATAATCTCTCGTGCATTCACTCCGCAAAACAGAAATCCGAGCGTAACTGCGCTGTCCCGTGTTTGCAGGTGCTGTCCTGTGACCTTTATGTAAGGTCAAAGCCCTACAGGAACGGGTCATCGACGGGAGGAGAGACTCGGAGAAAAGCTGACGACCACGGAGGCCGGGACAGCGCGTCGGTTTCGAAACAGAAGACTAACCACAGCCGAGTTGTTTAGCTGCAAGTCACCAAGACCATGGAGGCCATTGCCAAATACGACTTTAAAGCTACTGCCGACGACGAGCTTAGTTTCAAACGCGGAGAGGTCCTCAAGGTAAGCGTCAGCTTGTTAGTTGGCTGATGAACGGACTCATGTATATTAGGAAAACATGAAATGTTGGAGATTATTCATCTGGTTTTGTTTTGAATTTAAATGGAGACTTGACAGCAGAGGTGATCTGAGAAAAGCTGCGCTGAAAAGAGTGAATGTTTTCCCTTGTGCTGCTAATTCTAGCAACTTTAATGCAGACTAAGTAAAAAAAAAAAAAAAGGCTGGATTTTTATTAGACGAAAACAATCATTAAAATAGAAGATAATTATTGTACAAAGGCAGCCAAATTGAAGTTTAGAGACTTAACAATTTAAGGAGTTTTTCTGGATCTACTTAACGATTTATACTTCCTGATGCATTTGTTCACAAGATAAGATTAAAATAGAGTCCGTTTTCACTTGAATTCAGTTTTGAATCTTCTTGCCATCTTTAAGGATCCTAATTTCTGTTCTTGGCTGCAAGTTTGATCAATTTTCTCTCTGGAGAGTCAGCCGTAGTCCGTAGTAAAGACAGAAATAAAAGGACTACTGTTAAGCTTCCAATTGATTAAATTGGGTTAGCTTAAGAAGAACACACATAAAAAGCCACTCAGCTCTGAGGGCTTTTAATGGAATCTGTTTGTCCGAACAACAAAATGCTTCCACAGGCAGCGCTGGATTTACATTGATGCAGGGAGGAGTTGGCTCCTTGGTTTGGCTTTTACAGAAAATTATGCACTTCAAACAATGTCAGATTTAAAATATTTTTATGTAACACTGGGCGTCAAGGATTACTTTACTGTTCTTACAGGGGGATCAGTGCTGTTTCAGCAGAGAGTATTGGAAAGACTTCTTATCTCAGCAGGAGGCCTAAAAGCACAGAGAAAGTCAGCATAGAAATGCTGAGCCAAACATTTTAACCGTTTTTCTACAATTGCTGCTGCGTCTTTTCTTTTTGTTTTTTTGTTTTTGGGGTTTTTGGTTTTTTTTAGCTGGACAAAAAGTTGACAGGGAATACACCTTTGTATTTTTTTATTATTATTATTATTTTTTTAAAATTTTTTTTTAAATAATTTTTATTACAGAATTGGATAACATGTATTAGTTAGTTTCCGCGGAAATGTGATCAGTGATTACCAAGGTTGGGGTCACTAATCAACAAATATTTGGTCTTTTATGTCTTGTTGGAAAATAAATAAAGTAACAAAAAAAAAACAGTAAAAGGATATTTAAAGGGTGCACCGATAAATCGGCCTCAGTTTTCTCAATTGTGGGCAATCTGATATCGGCTGTTGCTTGCACAGGGTGTATGTGCATCCTTAAAAATCTTAAATTTATCTGTCTAAAATTAAGGCCTTGAAATGTCTTAAACATATTGAGAGAGAAAACATTGGCCTTAAATATGTTAATCAGAAGTCTTACATTTTGTTGTCAGAACCATCGAATCTTAATTCTATGTAGTTTCCTCTTTTTTTTCTTTTTTTTTTTTTTTTTTTTACAGGACTGTTGCACAAAACCTTGCGCTACACTCAGACAACTTCACTAGGCGGTTGAGGCTACTGCTTAGCAGCTGCTAATAGGATACGGAAGGGTAAAGCTAGCTAGCTTACTTTCCTCCATCATGGGCAAATTTACCACCAGTTAGTGGACAACATTCGTCTTAGCCATTGGCTAACTCCTTATGCTAACCCATAATTGGTTATTTTTCCTTTTTTCTTACTAGTGTATGGAAACTCAAGTTTCCAAACACTTAGAATTATCACCTTTGTTCTTGTGTGTGTTGGAAACTCAAATACTTGGACTTCTTTGCTTTTAACTTTTTGTCTGCAGAAGTCAGCCAGATATTAGCAGAAAAATCCTTGACACTGACACACACTTAAAAAAAAATAAAAAAACATTCAGAACCATGAAGTTGTAGTGTGTAGAGGTTTTTTTTTCGTTCTATATTTTGAGAGCCTTTTTAGTGGGATGAGTGAGGATGTTAGAACTCCTTACTGTAGTTTATATTCAGAAGAAATGTTTTGGGGGTTTTTTTAGGTTGCCTCAGCTCATCTCTCCTGCCTTCAGTTGGGTCACGACCTGAGCCCACATAAAACAGTCGGCTGAAAACACATCCTTGTTTTTGTTTTTCTGACTTTGCTTTCATTCGAGTTAAGTAGGTTGATAATATAGTAATCATATTAATAAAAATATAACTATTTCCAGCTTTGGAAATGGTTATATAAAACTGTAATTTTGATTGAGACAAATCAAATCCCTGGTGAACTGACCGCAGATGGGAACAGCACCAAGAAGTTCAGGTTCAGCTGAGTGTAAGGCAGATTTTTATTTTTTATTTTCCTTTGAGACCGTCCACCCTGCGTCCTGTGGGTCTGTCACCAGCGCTATCTGCTGATGCTAATACTAAACAGCTCTGCTCCCAATACAAAGAGTGCCTCTCATAAGAGTACGACCCCGTGTTAAGGCTTTGCATGTATACAGCATCCCTTAATCTCACTCTATTTTCAGTATCACTCAGAGATAGTGGCTACGTTACTAACATGGGCTCCTATCTCGATGGTGCATAAAACAGCCTTCTTCCACCCACGATGTAGAACCTTAGCAAATATTCACTTTTACCAAAGACATGGTTTCATTTGATCTTTACATAGTTGCTGTTTTGTCTTTTATTCCTCTGCATTAGATGATGTTATGTAATTTCTGGTTTATGAAGATTTAATCTTTAGAAAAATCTGGATTTTATTTTTTTCCCCCCCATCATAGCTCTCCTTGTGTTTCCATAGTTCACTGTGATGTCAGCGAACCCAGGGCTGCCATCTTGTTTTATTTATTTGAGCTTTGAATTCAGGTTAACACTATGATGAAACGTAAGGGTCAGCTTAATTTATTTTTTTATTACCAAAATAGTCGTAATATTACAAAGATAGAGTTGAAGTAATACAAGAATAAAGCCGTAATATTAGCAGGATGAAGTTGTAATTTTTTGAAAACTCCAACACAAAAAATAACAAATTAATCATTCAGGCTTTTTTTCCCCCCTCTCACTAAAACAATTTTTACTTGTAATTTTAACACATTCTTCTGTTAAAATCGCGTCTTCATTTTGCAGATATCATAACTACATTCTTGTAATTAAACAAAAACCCTCATAGTAGGGCCATTGGACTATTGATTCAACGTGGCCCTTCTGATGTCTAAACTCCACCTTCAAGTCTGTCAATTCTATCCATTTTTACATTTGTGTGCTGCATGTACTTTTTTTTTTTTTTTTTTAAGCACTGTTGCCTCACAGCAAGAAAACCTCCAGCTCAACTCCCTTCAGATCGCCCAGGTTCTTCCACCCATGCATACGTCGCTTTCCGTATCTAACCTCAAAGCTTGCGATTGCTTTTAAAGCGAAAGAAGATGGTATTTTCAAGCAGGAAATTGACATGAATTTTATTTTAATCTGTCCGATCTGATGCTCGTCTCCTCGTCTAATTTTGTCAAACTTCTAGCGTCGTCCAGAGATTTTTAGGTAGTGCTACTGTTTATATTCAGATCTGTGTTGAGGAAGTCCAGGTTCCCCACTAAATTGCAATCCTGTTGCTTTTTTTTGTTTTTTTTGTTTTCTGTTTTACAGTCATGACGTGGTGTTAGTATCTATGCGTACTGTATACGAAGCACATTTCCACCATTATCTGTACATCACAGGCAGATCTGCTGAAAAACCCTTCCTTTTTTTTTTTTTTTGTCTCTTCGATCAGTTTTCGTCGATAGGTTTTCAGTCATGTTTCATTACGACGTTGTGCGAAACAACCTTGAAGACTTGCGTGAAATATTACTGCAGCGCAAATGTAAACGTTTAAGGCATGCCGCCTTTCGTTGCGGCAGAGTAGCTCAGTTTCACAAAACGATATCTCATCATGCATGATCAAAAAGGGGAAGTTTCTTGCCTTCTGAGATCCTTTTTTTTGGTACGTCTGTGTCAGTGTCTGGTCTCGCTTGCAGATGTTTCCACAACTCATTTGCGTGTTTGTGTATTTAACCATTTTATACCTCTTTCCCTGGTTTTCATGGCGAGCGGCTTAAGTCGCCCGCTGCAATATCTTAAGTACTGAACTCTGAAGATGCTGTGTGTACACATCTTTAAAATTACATATGATACCAACATTATGGACAGTTGAGGTCGGTTTGAGCCAGATGTCTTTCCGTATTGCTGCCAGTTTCATCCAAGGAGAACAAACTCGATCAAAATTTAGCTTTCTTCCCTTTTTTTGTTCATTTGCTGTGTGAGCAAATGGTTTTAGAGTCGCACAGCAACAAGCAAGTCTAGGCCACAGTGACGTCGTTGCCTTGAGCATTGGACACTTGTTCTCATTTCCTCTTTAAATAAATAAAGATTAACAGCCTTTACAGCTGACCGGATTTGCTGCCATTAGCAGATCGCTGAACCATGCCCCTGCAGCATGTCTTACAATTCCTCTTTATCTGTACGGAACCTGCTATTAGTTCATATTGTTGCATAGGATCCAGTGATAGTTTTTTTTTTTCTTTTTTCCTCGTAAAGGAGGGCTGAGGTGCAACATGCCTGTGGACTGAAGGGTCTGTTCCTCCACTTCCTGTTCTATTTTGCGTTATAGCTGAAAATAACACTTATTGTGTGTTCATCCAAAAAAACAAGAAAAAAAAAAATCCCCTGTGACCTTTTTAGTTATTTAACCTCCTACCTCCCAAACACACAAATTGCCTTGGACTTTACTGTGCTTGGATTGCCTGAGGAAGAGACAAAACATTTTGAAACACACTTTGAAAATATTTGTGTAGGCATCAATGTAATCTTTAAACTTTAGAAACTGAACAAAATATGACTAGATTTGTGATTTTTTTTAGCTCTTATGCAGCAGAAATGGCAGATTTATTTTTTTTATAAAGCTTTAGTCAGTGACCCGATCAGTACTTAAGATGTTTAAAAAAATGTCCTATGTTGTTCACAGCTTTCCGTTCTCAAGAATCACCAGTGCCTACCGAGAAGTGTTTAGCCTAAAAAAAAACAAAACAAAACTTTCAACTTAATTAGCATTGGAGCTAGAGATTTTGAAACCAGGCTAATACAGTTATGCTAGAATAACTTATCTGACTCTAATCGTTGGTGAAACCCAAAGTGCTTCGATGGGCTGTTGGAATATATACATTCTGTCCCGTTGAAACCTTCATGAAGGACATTGACCCGTTTGAGAAACCTGAGGCTGAATTGCGTATTTGGCGGACCGCAGCAAGCCGTTGTCTGGTCCATGTAAGCTCTTTGGCTTTGGCTTTTTCAAGTGTTGCCAAACCGTTGTCGATTTCTCCCATCTTTGTCTCGTTGCATCTCAACATACTCTGGTTAATGCTATAGTTTAGCTCCTTTCACATCCTCCTCGATCTTTTTCTGTCTCTCTCTCTCTTCCAACCCCCAGCAGCTTCCTGTGTCTAAATGAAAACTCCCACCAACTTTACATGCACACTGTAAACGTTGGTGGAGTTTCACATTGCAACTTTGTGTCTCTTGAAGCTCTTTCATAATCACTTCTTGGAGCCATAATTTACAAATTGGCGGTAATAAAATTAAATGATTGATAGTGATGGTGTTCAAGTCCATTGCACTCCTAAGATTCCTGTTTTTTAATGATGCATCATTGATGGTTAATACTTAGCATATTGATTTTACTTCTGTTGTACTTTGAGTAAGATCAGAGCTGCCTTGTGTTGTGGAATTTCTTTTGCAATCTTATTATAATTTATGAAAGGTTTTTACTGTTTTCTAAACTCTACAATTTTCCACTCTTTTGCTGAATACTCTTTAAATAAGTCGCATCTTGCGCTGTTTAAAATAAATCCTCAGTTTCTGCAATTTTCATTTGTTTCAACACTTGAAGCAACTGCTGTAACTTTTTCCCTTCACACTTTTGCACTAGAAGGGTGTTTACTTTTCTCTCAACCAATCAACTTCTACGTTGGCGCACATTTTTATCAGGAAAGAGACGCATCAGCTGAATTTCCCAGGGCTTGCTTTCTCTCCCACTGTAAATCTCTTTTACAGAAATCCTGTTATCTTGCATAAAACAAAATTGCATCCTTTGTGATATTTTTATTTTATTTTTTTTGTTCTCTAGATTAGACCAGCGAAATGCCCACCTGAATGATTCACTTTTAAAGCAATACTGAAAATATGTAAGAGCTCAAATATCAGCTTCTTTTAGTAATGGAAGTGGTGTTTGTTTGAACCTTTTTCTACCTTGTGTCTGTGTATTGAAATCATGAGCACAAAGTCAACATCCAGCATGAACAATTGTGCATTTCAGCTTTTTTTTTTTGTACCAGCAAATACCTACTATAACTGCTAAAAGGCTGCAGAGCCAGGCAACACTTCTTTTTGAGTTGAAATCTGTTAGTTGCTAAAATGCGTCCCCACTTTCCCCCCACTGCATGTTGCTTACACTTTAACAGTTTTTTTTGTGTCTGCTAAGACGAAGCAAGATTGAGTATATATTGTTGGGTTTGAGTAGCCAAGTGAAAGATCTGTTAATCACTGAAAGGTAACCAGCATAGAGTACATATCCCTTACAAATATAGTCTCTACACAGTGTCTTCCAATAGTTTTCACACCCTTTGAACGTTCTCACTATTTCTCATGTTACAGCCTCAGATTTCATGTCGTCAAGAAGTACAGCATAATTGGGAAGTAGAAGAAAAGTTGGATCTTTGCAAATTCTGTTCCCTATTCCGTAAATTTTGTCTGTATTTGTAGAATGTCACTTGTTCCCCAACGTAAAAACCAATGAACAAACCAAAGACATCAGCGATGAAGTTTAATGTACTGGTTAGTGGGGGTGGGGGACTATTATCAGAAGCAGCCAAGAGTCTGATAGTAACAATAGAAGGACCGCAAACATCCACACCTCAGCAGGAACGGTCTGACAGCAATAGGGGTGCACCGATGAATAGACTCAGATTTCCTTTAATATTTTTGCAATTGGCAATCAGTTGATACTTGCGTGTGAAGCCAATCTCATCTACTTCTGCAAAGGTCTGAAAGTAAGCCACTTTTCCCTTACGCTTTGCAAAGAGAAAGAGCTGCTTTACACACCCACCCTCCAGGTAACACATGTTAGACAACCAGGCAAGCTTTAGCTTTTCATTCCATGAATCTTATCGCACTAGAAGAAAGTCATAAGAAGTTTCCTTTGAAGTCCACCCATTAGACACCAAGTGGTTTGTTTTTCTGCTACTCAATCAACAGACTGACTCCAGTAGCTTCACCCTAACCCACCATTAAGAGTTGGGGTACTGTCTTCATACTGTATGAAGATAGCATTATCTACTGTCTTCATTAGATAATACTGTATTGTCAGTAGATATTATTGCCCAAAGCATTGTTTTTTTTTTATTGCTTTGGGCAATCTTTTCATTTTTTGAGTTCTAATTCAGGTTTTCTGTATAATTTGTCTTCAATTACCATTGAAACGGATAAAATACCTTACCTTGGTTCAAACGAAGCAGATGTGTGGGAGAGAACTAAACTCCCCATGTCACTCTGAACACTCAAAGCCAATAAGAGATGCTTCTTCTTCCCCATAAATAGGACAGGTTGTCAGTGGATGTGAAGCTTGATTAAATGAAATGCAGCACAATTTTGGTAGAAAACCAGGTTGAGACTTCAAAAGCCTTGATAAGGATGGAGGTTTACATCAAAGGACATTGATGATTTGGAATTGTTTCGTCACAATTTAGACCCAAATCTAATAGTGAAACAATAGCAAAACAGAAAAATTGACGTTCTCCATCCATTCGGGCAGAACATGCGGGAGTTGGAAAGAGGAACCGAGTGTTAGAAAAATAACACATTATGAGACAGGAAGCTTTAACTGCAGCAAAAGGTGCTTATACAAAGCATTGATTCTTGTTGTAGGAATATATTTATCACTATCCACTTGGGTCTATCATAAAATCACACTAAGATGCATTGAAAGCTTCCGCAAAGCACAGGATAATGGATAAAATACACATGCTGGCTGTTACTGACTAAAGGGAAAAAAAACAAAACAGTAAAACAACTCATTGTTAGTCATTGCATTGGGCGGTCTTTTCATTTTTTTTGTGTTGCAATTCAGGTTTTCTGTACAATTTGCTGTTAAAGTTTTTTAAAATAAAAATTATCACCTTGGTTCACAGAAGGTTCCCTCCACATCCTGTCATTGAGTTCTGCAGAAGCCGGTTATGGGCACATCACTTGAAATGAGGCGTGTTGATGCAGGAACACTCCAACACATGTAGTGAAGTTGTTGTAATCAGTTGAACATTTGAAGTACAAGACTGTTTCAGTGGGGAAAATGAAGGAGCTGCTGATTTGCAGTTGTGTAAAATGTTCATCAAAAAAGTGTGTGAATGTTAAAACAATAGAGGGTTATAGCAAAATGTTTTGTCACTTTCTAGTCACAGTCATGCAGAATAATAAACACTTAGGCAGTGTTTATTCAGACGTCAGACCACTTTTTTCAGTAATGAGTAATCGAACGCGTTGCTATTTCAAATCCAGTTGTTAGACTACAGTTATTGAAATCACTTTGCGTTACTATCTTCTTTTGTTATTTAAGTGTATTCCCTCTATGCGTCTTGTTGAGTGACCAACGTCTATGCGACAATATCAGCGACAGAAATGTAAACAATGGAGGGAGATGCGCATTTTGTTGGTGGAAAAACAGGAACTATTTTGACTTTCTGTTGCCAAGTTTGATTATTGTAAGTGGCTTTGGGCTTCTTTGTTTTAGTCGCTTGCAAATTTAATGAGTCATGGGTTGCGCCTTTTTGGGCTCGTTTTTGGATATAAAGTTACCCATTTGGGCTTGGAAATAAGCAGAGACTCCTCATAAATCCCAGAATTTGTCCATGAGTAAGGTAGTTTTAGTCAGGCTCTCCCTGTCCATCATTTCCTGGATTATCTGTGTTTTTGTTAATGTAAAGTTAATATATCACCTGCAGGGAGGGTGCTTTAAAATCCTTCTTAGAGTTTTCCGGACAAAAGTGGACCACAAAAAAATATCCCTCACAGGTGGCAGAGCGTTGTTGTTGTTGTTAGCAGCTGCTGAAAGTAACTGAAAAAGTTGCTTTTAATGCAACTTAGTTACTTTCCAAATCAAGTAGTCAGTAATCTACGTTACTTTTACAAGGAGTAATCAGTAATCTGATTACTTTTTCAAAGTAACTATGCCATCACTGCACTTAAGGTGCTCCAACACCAGTCCTGTTTAGTCTGCGTCAGTCAAACTCTAATTTGTCTAGAAAGTCTGCTTGGTTTTGGGGGAAGTTTGAATGTTCAATCAAACTGTTGTGTGCCTGAAAACCTTGATGTAAACCCTGGTGAGGTTCGAATGAAAAAAGAAAGGAGCAAACTATAGCGCAGGGCTTTCTGAGTAAACGCAACCAAAACTGACACGAGTCTTGTTCCAAAAGGAGAAATCGCCCGTCTTACAAACGCAAAAATCTGATGCCACTGCATTTTTTTTTATTTATTTTTTTTTATTCATTTTGTGAAAATGGAAGTTGTCTTCAGAGGTTTTTTATCGTTTCTTTGTCTGGTTCTTGGTAAGGGGACACCCACTAAGCTGCAATGAAGGAGAACAAGTTTTTCAGAGTGTTTGGTTTGTAAGACAATTCAGCAGAGTTTAAAACCCCCATAGCTTCCCAGCTCTCAAAAAGGAATATCCCCTCTTCTTTTCTTAACCTTTAGGGCCCTGAACTGATCGCAAAGTGGTTCTGTTTGCTTTGTGATGCTCTTGCTTGCATTTTATTTGCATGTTGTGGCATCTCTTTTTGTTTTTTTTTGTTTTTTTTTCCTCTTTCCTCAACAGTCCTTTTTTTTTTTTTTTTTTTTTTTCCTCCCTTGTACTTATCCCCTGAGTGTCAAACCAGAGAACTGTAATTAGGTCTCACTCCTCATCTCCATATCATTCCCTGCAGATGTGCCATAAAGACGTCAGCTGCTGTATTTAAAGATTAAATTATTCTCTCTGCGTGTTCTTTACACACATTTTCTTCCTTTTCCGTCTAATGAGAACAGTTCAAACAGAAACTAGTTTGATGGGTTTTTTTTTTTTTTTTTTTTTTGTTATTGTCCAGATTTGCTAATCTGGCTAAAGTGGCCTATATTTTACCACATAAATGAAAGTAGAATGGTCCGGATTATGCAGGTTTCAGATACTAGTATTAAAGGCTTGCGTCGTTAAAACAACAGCTGTTTAGTAAAGCTGCACTTTGCAGCGAACGGCTACAAGATTGGTGTTAATGCCTTCTAAACCCATCGGGAGATCCAATACAAACACATTTGACACCGATTTAAGGTTGTATTTTTCTCACTTCTCAATTTAGTTCACCATTCGTTCCCTTGCTTCTAAAAGTGACCGCGTGTATAACTCTTCTCAAGCTGAACAAAGAGCAGAACGATGGCCGTATTTAAGTTGCATTCAGTTTGTTTTGACCGTTTCGTTTAAAGGTGTAATGTTCGCTTTATGAAACTGTGACTTTGTGGTCTAACGTGGCAGCAGTCCAGTCGTCTTCTTTTTTTTTTTTCTTTCTTTTTTTTTAAATGCATCTCAACATTCATCCTAACGCCTCCAGGTTATTCTAAACCGGCACACTAATGCTTCATCACCCATTTTGAAGACTTAATCCCACAGTTATCATCCCTTGCTGTGCTAGATGGTGGCTGTTGTGGGTGTGAATCATTCAAAGATCTGAAGCCGTCACTGGGATCATCTCTGCTGTCTGTACATAAGAAATAATCACTTTGTTGTTGTTTTTGTTACAATTGTTTGACGATGAAATCTTACTACCCACAGATCCTCGACTGAAGATAAAATTCTACTTTTTGTCCCTGTAGTTGGTGTAACTTTTACTGTGCAAAAACAAAAGTTTTAGTAGGGTGTTCATCTTGATTTCAACGTTAAGCTTGAGAAAATTAAGATATATAAATACGTTTTACGTCAATTCATTTGTGTTTGCATGATGTTGAGGCGAGGTGACGTTCCGTCATGGCAGCAGATTCATTCTTTAATCCAAAATTCAAACTCCTAAGTAGTTGGCTGCTGAGTGCAAAGGCTGGGGCAAACAGGAGCTTAGCTTGTCTTCTGTTGGTGCGTACGTTTGTATTGACTTGTGGGCAGATTGTGTGTCAAAATGCTAAGCCGCAATTTCCTGCAGGACTTCAGTTATACTTCTTTGTCAACTGTGGTTGTGAGGGCGATGTGGTGTGAGTTGAGGTTAGGTTTAGGGTAAATTTTAGATGAAAAATAAAAGGAAATCAAAACAAAGTTCTAGTGAAGATAGAGAAGTTTGTGTGATGGCATTTTGTTCTGCCACTTCTGATTATAAAGCGTGAATCATAAACACTTGAGGTTTGTATAAATAGTGATGGGCGAGATGTTATTTCATTCTCTCTTGGAGTTCCAGTTGAAAAGGATGATGCCAGCTTGCCTGTTTTGGATGTGATTTTTTTTTTTTTTTCTTGCTTCTCCTTTTTAAAAATACTGTAATAGACAAATGGTTCCAGTCAGCCACAAATATTTACTTGAAAAAAGTTACAATCAAGTTACTGTGTTCTCCAGTTGTTATGCTAATGTAGCTTAGATCAAAAAAATAACAATGAAAATAGATTTGACCTTGATTCATAGCTATATCTGACACCTTGAAATTGGCCTTTGTCTCTTTAAGAAGCTCCCACCCCTCCATCATTTCCTCACAACAATGCTTTGCTGTATCGCTGCCTTTTAGGAGTACCTTTCCTAACAAAAACAACAAAACAAATTTGACAGCTCAACCCCAACATTACTTTCCAAACACTGACAGCTGTATCTGGTAGCACCATATTGATTTTGCCTCAGCAAAATTACAAAAGACATCAGCGTAAATATTTGAACTCCCATCAAAAGACACAGGAAATACGACAAACTAAAATGCGTACACCTGAATGATCGCTTGTCCATTTTCTTTTTGCTTACAATGAAGATGGAAGCATCTTCCAAAGCCTTTTTATTGGGAATTTTAGCATCCAAAATAAAAGCACTCTTAAGGCTCTGGAGTCCAAATAATCTTTGAAAACTTGAGTTAAAAATTCGAAGGGAAAATGAACCAAAGAGTGACGCTAATAATCAAAGGTTTAACCATATTAACAATGGTTGTTTTTTATTTATTTTTTTTGCCTGTAGGGTCTGTTTTAAGATGAAGCTGCTCAGCATATGAACCGCTAATAGAAGAGACGGCTCTGACAGGAACAAACGGCTCGCTGCTCCTGCTGCTAATGTACTCAGTTGTCTTTGTCTAATCCTTCCGTTATTGCATATTGCACCGTTTTGTGACTCCAATTACCCAGATAAGACTGTAAAAACCTGTAACAGCCGCAGTTCAACTTTGCGTATGGAAGTTGTAACTGCCGTCTGAGTACATGAACAAGCATTGCTTTATGCACATCAAGATTGCTTTATTGTGTGCAAACGGGCAACATAAGGAGCTTTGTGGAGCCCGTTAAACCCAGCATTTCGGACGCAGTAGGCTTTGGACTCGAAGGTCCCGGTGAAGCTTTAGCTCATCCGTCTTCATACTTGGGCCTGACCCGCTGCAAAAGTCCCGATTAATTCATACTCGAGGTAATCCGTGCTCCTGGTTTAATGCAGGTTGTGCAGATTTTCCTTTATCTCTGCAACTTCTACTTTGAGTGCATCGCTGAGCAACATGTCGTTCTCCAGCGCCTCATGACAGTTGCATGAGGTTGCCAGGAAGGACAAATATAGATCTAGTGTAATGGTCTTTTACTCGGCACTCATATCCTGCCGAAATCTAAACAAACGCAAAGGTCCCCAAGTCTTGCCGGGCAGAGAGTAAACACGGGTCTATTGTAGGGTAAACTACAACAGCCACACATGTGTCACTGACCTTGCAATAATAGAAGGAAACGAAAGGAAGGAATCATTTTGTGCTGCAACGCTATCTCCTTTCTTTCACTCAAAATCTGCTCAAGCCGAAAAAGATCAAACTGGTCTCTCCGCATGCGAGTCGTCAGATTATTTGAGTGAGTATTTTCGCAGGACTTCCTGACTAAGAAGTTCCACGCTTGAGTATGATGTGGCACATACTCATGTTTGACACACACATGGGTTTGTGGCTAGAAATGCTATATTATTTTTAGATTGCATGGTTCTGAGGGAATCGGGGGGGGGGGGGGGGGGTGGCAGCTGTGGAGGAGATAATCCCTGGCCTCGGCCTTAGCCTGTCAAAGTGAAACTCCTTCAACTATTGTGCTTAAACCAGATTAAAAAGGCCCCAAAAAAAAAAAAAAAAAGCAGATGAGTGAATGGAAGTGGTTGGGTTTGGAGCTCCCAAGTTCACGCAAAACAAAAATGCAGTTCCTGTCTCTATTCTTTCTTTTTTTTTTTTTTTTAAGAAAGAAAAAAGCCAACCAAGCAAATATTATTTCCGTTTTTTGGGGGGGTTTTTTTCTTTTGATGCATGAAGAAATGGTCAGAAAGTTTGTGCACTTTGCAAAATGCTCAGCATATGATTCCATCATGTTCGTTGTGGAACGAGCTGCTTAGTGCAACCGGAACACAAGTTATATTTTACAACCTCCAAAGCAGGACCGGCGAAGCAGAAGAACAAGTTTTGATGTAAACCTCCGCACACGTACGTCAACGGCCAAATTATGTAATGAGGTGAATTATTAAGAAGTCCTATCAAAACATGGAGGAAGCATTCCAGAATTAGCCTTAAGAAACCACTCGACAAAACTTCCTCAGCTGGTGGAGGATGAAACTTTACCATATATGTTGAGGTTGGCAATGTGTTGCTGTTGTAACTTCAAAAATATACTTCATGAGTACTATTTTAAACTCATCTAGTGCAGAATTTTGTTATTTTTGTTGTTTTCTGACAGACATTTCCCTTGACTCGTATGTACTCAGAATGCAGTAAAAGCAGTTTTTGGTTTTCCCTCCTCAAGGTTGTAACTCCAACACATTTTAAGCCTGAAATACATATGAAAATTATTCAAATATTCGGCACATTTTCCTCCTTCTCAAGGCCGCCAAACACCCGCTTCCCACCTCAGGGAAGGCAGATTTCACGATGAACCTGAATCTTTGGATTAGTTTCACTTCAGCATTCAGAGCTAAAGCCAGGCGGTCACTCGGCGCGTCACATGATGCTCATGACTGTGCGCTCCAGGCACTGGACTAGCCCTCAAGTTTAGCTTTACTGTACACATGTACATTATACATTACATTTCTTTTTATAAAAGCTGGTAAATGTGCACCTTGGAAAAATAATTTTGTTGCCAAAGCACAAAACAAATGTGACAAAATGTAGTAGTTCACCAAATGGGGACAGGACCTCACTCGGGGTCACAGATATGCAAGTGTGGGGTCTTTGAGAACCTCTTGAGAAAATAAACTAAATGCTAAAAATGGCAATGAGCAAACATGTGCATTTTCTAAATGGTCTGAAAGATATTTAGGGGGGGGAAAAACAACTTGAATAAATAAAAGGAACATAATTGGCTCTTGCTGCTGACTCAGTGAAAATTTTGGTTAGCTCAACCAAAAGTCAGGGTTACAAGCCTTATGCTTTTTTTTTTTTTTTTTTTTCTTCCATAAATTAAATTTTTTTTAAAAAGCTCTAATCTTATATTTTTAGCCTTCTAAGATATGCAGGGGACAAGTTGTGAGGGAAAAGGAAAACTATTTGGATTTGGCATTGTTCACTGTTTAGTATCAGGACAGTGATTAGCATTCTTAATAACTGTAGTAAGTTATTACTTTTATAAGTGTATCGCAAACCTTAACGAAATGCTTTACCTGTGAATGTAACGATTAATGGTGTTTAAATACAAAATGGCAAAGAAGCCAAACGACCAGCACTTGTCAAGCTTTAGTTATTTGTTGTGGCTTGAATGAAGAGCCAACCAAGTTAGAAGTTTTATAAAGTGGTTTCTTGCTCTTCAATTTCATCTTCATGCGTCAACACATTACTGGAGCTAACTTTTGAGTCTTCAGGCAATAATAACTTCCACACTGAGGAGTAGTGTTAGTGCGACCTGGTAACTCTTATATGTTTGTGATTTATTTCTCTGTGACGTTTTTTCTTTAACTTTCTTTTACTTAAATGTGAAAATGTCTGTTTGGCTCAGACTTGACCAAAGTACCTGCCCCTATTCTGTCTCGTACCGCTCTTTACATTCGAAATAGACTTTTCTTTACCCCCCCACCCATTGCCAATAAAGTCACTGTTTCGCATGTAAATATGGACACATGTACTTTGACCCACTTCTGCTTATGGCTCATTTTTGGTTCTGGTCCAGGGCCACTCCCTCATCCTGTAATGCTGGTCTTATGCAGAATTAGCAGCTGGGGGAAGACCAGGGACAGCTGGCATTCTGAGGGGTCAAAGGAGCAAATGGACCACAGTCACTCGACGGCACATTAACCAATCCAACAGCTGGGATTGGCAAACTGTGGATTATGCATTTAAGAGGCAATAGAATGAGAAAATGGCAGATTTCTACTTTAATATGTTTCTTTTTGTCTTTCGCTTCTCGTTCACCCTGGTATACTTCCGCTGTTATCAAAACAATGCATTGGTTTTATTTAGGAAAGTTCAGCCGAGACCTCACACTTGCAGCCTCTGTCTCTTAACACAATAAGCAGTGAGTCTCATTAGGACAAAAAAAAAAAAATACACATTCCTCATGGTTCATAGTCAATTTTGGGAGAGGGGGGAAAAAAAACCTGTACAGAATACAGGTTTTCTTTACTTTATTTTAGGGATGCACCAAAATAAAAATTGGGAATATGAAAGTAAATTTGTGAACGGAAGTGCGGCAATTAAAAAATAAATAAATAAAAATTTTTGTAGGCTTTTGGCTGTATCGAAAGAGTTACGCAAAACTGCCATAATGTCTCCGCATCACACGAGTCACGTGATCAACAACCGGATGTTACTGCCGGCGGAAAAGACGAAGCCGACAGGAAGTGGTATGAAGACGATTGCACAGCGTTTTTTTTCCCCCCACATCTTATCACATGAAGAAACTTACTTCATATACAATTTTAATTGCGTTTCTTATGTAGCAGAGATGCAGCAATTGCAAATTCGTTTTTTTTTTTGTTTTGTTTTGTTTTTTTCCCCCCAACATTGGTAGAACATCAACAAACTTTTGTAATGGAAACGCAGCTGCTGTTACTATGACATGACCAACCTGTCTTCAACAAGATGGACATGGACATCAATTATTAAAATCAGACCAGTTTTTTTTTTTCTTTTCTGTTTTTAGAACGATACTGATGTTAAAAAAAAAGACTATTGACCGATACCAATGTTATTGACATATTGTGCATCACTACTTTATTGCCTAACAATTGTACCCCATTTTTCAACACATTTATCTGTGTAGGTCTACTTTTATTGAACCTTTTGTACTTTCAGTGGGAAGTAGAATTAAGACATGAAAATGTGCAAAAAGCTGGGGGGGGGTTTCTTTTGGATTTTTATTTATTTTAGTGGAGAAAATGCAGGACAGCTAAGCTAATCCATCAATATCTCTTAATGAGGTTAAAAGGAGCAGGCAGACAACGATTGAGCATGTCGTGTAAAACTTGCATGTGATAAATTTTAGGGCCGTCTGTCATCCCTGAAGATATTAGGATTCCTAGAGGTCTTCCACCTCGGTTCCTTCTGCTGTTCTTTGTGTGTTTTTGGAAGGCTCCAGTAAACGACATGGAAAAGGGAGCAAAGGGAAGGAGAAAATGCTAAATACAAACTCAGCTCTGTAAACTGGAGCGACCTAACATGGTTTGTGGCGGTTGCATCAAATGAATAAAACATTTCTTTTTCTGTTTTGCATCGTAAAAGGATAGCTTTCAGTGTTTCTCCCTGGACACTTCATGGACTTTGAATAGCTTTTTCGTGAAAGTTTCTCTTTTGAAACAAATTTCTCCACTTCATTCTTTCACCAGTTAAATTCAGTTGTCATGTTGTCATGTTTAGCCTTCTGTTTATCCAGGTAAAGACAAAATTTTCTGTATTTTGTTTGGACAGAGTTTGACTTTTTTTTTTTTTTCTTTGTCTTTTTTTTCCTGTGCTTTCAGGTGTTAAATGAAGAGTGCGATCAGAACTGGTATAAGGCAGAACTAAATGGGAAAGATGGATTCATTCCCAAGAATTACATAGAGATGAAAGCCCATCCGTAAGTATTAAATGTATCTGTGGTGTTTGTTTAAGAAGTATGTCATTAATTTTCCTTTTTAACACGTTTATCAGAAAGAACCCTGCTGCATTTGTTTTATTGTAGATCTGGACCTCATAATATAAAAGTAATGCATCAATATTTTCACCGTGATTTCCGATTTGTGGTGTTAATGTTTTAAAATGCATTTTTAATTGCCGTTTTCAGTCGTATAATCCGGTGGATGAGAATAAGTCAGACTTTGAAACTGATAAATATGCCACAGATAAATATGAAAAGTCCAGCAGTAAAAGTGTCTTCTAATCGCTGTCTGGCTACTCACTTTTTAAAATGGTATGTTAGCTACGAATGATGGTTACATTCGTAGACGCAGAAGTAAAAGTGACATCTCTGATTGTGAGTGCTGTACTTTTTTTCAGATAGTTTGATGATGCTGCATCTTGCTTTTCTTTTTTTTTTTATATGGCGAATTTTCAAAATGCTTGATTAGTGACGGTGGCTGATTCTTGCTTTGCGAATAATAACAGATGAAAATGGGTTGACGTGTGAATTTCCATTAAATTTTGGCATCCAAAGCTGGAAATTCTATAAGACTTGCTTTAAGGAGCCAACCAGAGGTCCCTAATGGCTTTTGAGTATTTTACGAATGCGAGAAATTGGTAGCATTTGCTGTCGCATCAAGTCATCAAAAACACACATCTGTTGATAGAAGCTTTATATTTTGGACTGAGAACCGGTTGCATGCGAGGTAGTTTGCCTGCAGCCTCTCGAGATAAATCTTGGCAGGATCCTTGGACACGTTTCCCTCTGGACCCAAATTGAGAGCCACATTACCTCTCTGTTTAATAATGTGCTCAGAGCCTCTTACACTTAATTGAATATTGACCTCACTGCATCGTTGCTGCGGTGCCATCAGAGGCAACTTTGTGGAAGGATGGCTCCAACTCTGCTGGGCGTGTCCTTTTTAACTCTTTTTTCTCTCTGTTTGTCTGTGCTGGTGGCCAGTTGTTGTCTTCGCAGTAAAATATTTGGACAGCCACCCCCTTGTATTTTACAGTAAGAAGAGCCTTGGTTCATTTGTTTACATGTAGCCTGGGATTTGTAGCAACAAAATTTGATGGGGTTGCTTTCTGTAGATGTATTGTTTGGTTTTTAATAAACATCTCCAGTTGAAATGTGTATTAATAGGCTCAAACATTACAACCATACAAGAGCCCATAAGAGAGATTAATTGTTTTATTACTTTTGGTAAAAATATCATTATCAAAATATTTTAACACAAATAAATACATTTATATAAAAAAAAATCATATCATAGATTTAATATCAATATTTTTATTTTATTTATTTTATTTGGTGTTTTTTTTTTATTGAACACAGCCAATAATAATGTTGGCAGTTGAAAAAGCTATTATTATTATTATTTTTTTTTAAGACATTTAAGAAAATATTTAAAAGCCACTTCAGGCTAAAGTTGACAGGTCAAATTTAAGTCATCTTTTAGATTAAACAGTAGGTTATTTTAAGAGTCTACATTAAACACTGAATATGTTGATTTGACTTTTTCCACAAGATATCACATCTTGCTTTGCTAATATTACCGAGCTAAGTAGCAGAGCTTGGTTATTTAGCACTCTGATTAACCTATTGTGTTGTCCCAGACTTTTTGCCAATTTTACTTTTGAAAAACACATTTATGTTGACAGTAATAGCTGACATCTTGTAGATTCCAGCCCACAGAGGTGTCACAAGGTTGGTTATGCTAGCTTGACTTTGACAACCTTAACATGTAGATGTGCTGCAGGATTTTGTGTGGTTTGGTTCAGTTGGAAGAAAATAAAGGCGACTCTCACACTAACTCTGAAAGACCATCAGCAGCGCAAGTGTTTAAATTAGCTAATCGAACTCTTCTGTATTCAGTCACTTATTAATCGCAAAAATAAACATCAAGCTTGAGAACATAATACTGTAGCAGACTGAATGTTCTCACAATTCACTAATGGAGCTCTTGTCAGTTATTTGGTATGACAACAGGTCTGCGTGTTGAGTCATCAGCAAAGACAAAAGGGGTCCCAATTATGTTTTTTTTTAACACTAAAACAAATTTTTCTTTGATCATGTTTTGGGGTTTTTTTTTCTAATAGCAACCCCTTGGAACATCTGTACCAACTGATGCTCTTGTATCCAGTTGTGAAATATGAAATCATCTGCTCCGCTACCTGTAAACATCAGCAGCACGTGGACTTTCACTAGACCATTTTGCTGGATAATTATTCTTTGAAGCAATCCATTTTGAAGCTTCTGGCAGTGTTTATTTTAGTTTTATTTTGGGTCGTTGTGGTCATGACCCGGCCCAATGTCTTTTTGTTGTTGTTTTTTTTTAACCCTCCGCTTGTCTTGCGGAGTTTTCCAGTCATATTAACAATCTGCTCCAAATGTACCAGGCTTCCACATGGCCCTATAGACATGCCTACACTGCTTTGCTGTGTAGCAGAGCACAATGGTGTGATTCAGCACCCAATCAGTCATGCCTGTCTGTAGACGGATCTTTGACCCTGTTGAACAATGATTGCGTTTTGTGACTCGTGAAAACATGTGTGTGTGCATGTGTGTGTGTAACCATAACAGCAGCATGTATCTTGCTGATTGTAGTTCTGATTTTCAACTTCTAGTGGGTTTTTTTTTTTTTTTTTTTTACTTCTTTTTAATTTTGGGTGCATTAATTGCGCTGCTATCAGGCTGATCTAACAGGGAAAGGGAGTATGTGCAGACTTTCTGTCCTGCCAAGCTGAGATGCAAAGTGGATTAAGAGTTGGCCGGTTCATCACCGATTCCCAGCGACGTTTGAGTTAGCCAGGATCTCAGCTTTTGGATGATGTCTGGTTATTTACACAAGTCTGAAGACTCACCATGATTTGTCTTGGTTGGAAATCTGAGCAAATCAATCGAGTTCACATCACCTCTGTCGGCTTAAACCCGATTTAAGCAGAAATAATTATGTTGCTCGGTTCATTGCAGACCTTGCAGCACACAGGTTGTTCTGTTTTTAAATCTGTGAAGCCATAAAACTCGGTTTGCCATTATCGTTACATAACTAGTCTGGCTGTGGGTGTGTTGAAGGACAGCTTCATTAGAACAGGCGGTGCTGGTCTGGTTAATGCTTTAGCTTTCTTTCAGCTGTGCCTCGAACAGACCTGCACATATTTCCAATGGGAGGAAAGCACTGATTCTTATCATTTGATTTAAGGCTGCAGCTAACGATTATTTAGTGATAGATTATTCTGACGATTAATCGAATATCCAAATAATTTTTTTTCTTGAATATTTTGCAGGCTTTTCATTTTGTGAAAGACTAGAAATGCATTAAAAGATGCAAATAATTATATTTTTTTTAAATGAGAAAATGTACTTTTTATTGCTGCTTCGATTCGTCACAAATGTCTCCTCAATTTGTGAGGAGACATGTTTTAACGCAGATTCATAGTCATGCATAGATTCCCCACCAATACTAGATGTAAAACGGTGCAGGTGAGTTCAGGTTGTTATGCCAGTTTGTCAGTGAAAAGTTTTTCTCTCAGTTAAATGGCCACCTGCATTAAGTCACTAATGTGTGAAAGGGCATTTAGAAACGGTAAACGTTTGATAGCATCAACTTGTTAATCCTGATTGACTAATCAGGATTAATTAAATTAATTTTGATCAGTTATGGCAATGTTGAACTAACTGTGAAATTGATCTTATCTGCTTTTGCAAAGATGTGAAAAAAAATCTGCCGCAGGCTTGTTTTCTGCAGAACAGACTGACTGACAGACCCGCCCATGGTTAACAATAGTCAGCTCACTGTTGACAACTTGCCAAGTATGTTGCTATATTTAGCAGCTTTTCAGACGAAAACTAATGGAATCGGAATCAGCAGGTCAGGCTCTTTGAAGATTGGCGATTGGTCAGAAAACTGCGATCATTGCAGGCTTACTTTTCAGCAACGCTTCTGACTCGGCATGACTTGGAAGTTTAAGGTGGACATAGGAGGACATTCACTGAGGGGGAAAAACTAAAATGCAGAAGCTCGTTCTACGCAAAATAAGTAAATCGTTATCGGCAGCTGTGGCTCCGTCCAGGAGCGAAACACGGCTAAATATACAAACTTTGACACGAAACCGAACCAATGTAAAGCAAATGGACTCGTCTCCTGCTTGAACGTCAAATCCTCCTCTTTTTTTTTTTCTTTTCTTGGGTTTACAGCTTCCTACCTGTTAACCATCAGGATTTCCTTTCTCCCTAAAACGTCAACCTGAAACTAAATCCATTTGTTTGTATGTAGTCAAATTTCTACAGTACAGTGACAGAGGTGGTTTTTGATGACGGCAGTAAAATAATAGTTCCGCCTTTTCTTTTCTTTTTTTCCTTTTCTTTATTTTTCTTTGTTTGGCATTTTCTGCAGATGGTTCTTCGGGAAGATCCCCCGCGCCAAAGCAGAGGAGATGCTAAACAAACAGAGGCACGACGGGGCTTTTCTCATCCGAGAGAGCGAGAGCGCGCCAGGAGACTTCTCCCTGTCGGTGAAGTGAGTAGAGCAAAGTCAAATGTCAGATGTCACACACATGGCAGCTATGAGTCAGGGTTCAGTTTCCTCCAAACTCAGCATTTATTTCCTGTTTCTAGCACTTTATATGTTGGGTCTAAGACTTTTATATTTGGTGTGGCTTAGTCATTTCCTTAATCTGGCAAGGCTGCGGTGCCGCCATGATGTCACCAACGTTTCTTCGATTTGTTTTGAGCGCTAGACTTAAGAACTGTAATTGCTTTTCTAACCATTCAGGCAGATGATTAAAAACAAAAATTACTGTGTAGCATGCAGTACATCTAAACACCAATGTGGGATAATTGGTTTTTTCTTTTTTTTTTTCTTTTTTTTGTCACAGTTTATAATTTTGCACCGTTATCTTTTTCCAGGTTTGGTAACGATGTCCAGCATTTCAAAGTCCTTCGTGACGGGGCTGGGAAGTATTTCCTCTGGGTGGTGAAGTTCAACTCGCTCAACGAGCTGGTGGATTACCACCGCACGACTTCAGTCTCCCGCAATCAGCAAATCTTCCTGCGAGACATAGAGCAGATCACCCAGGTACGGAATGACACCCTGTGACGCATCCTTCACTGTTAACAGTTTGACACAGTTCTTGTACAGAGACGGAAACTAAATATTAGTTTTGGGTTTTTTTGTTTTGTTTTGTTTTTTTAGAAAGTTTGCAGAGCATTGCTCATTTAACCACCAAGTCAGATGTAATTAACTTGGTATAATTTATCTGCTGTGCAGAAGTATTTGTAACCTTAAATTCATAACTTTTTTTCCCCAGTGCGTTTTATTTTATTTTACTTCGTTATTGGATGGACCAAATGCATAGGGCTGAATTGTGACTTAGCAGGAAGTACAGACGCACCACTCCATTTTTTTCTCCCTTCCGATACCGATATTTGAGGTTTAGTATCAGCCGATACGATCCGATACAGAAAAACATTGCTGAATTGACTGAGAACGTTTTTTTTTTTAAACTTAGACATAAATGTACTGAATTAAAAATGTTTTTAATAACTTTATACCAGTACAGCACCTTTAAATACACCAGCAGCTTCACAAGCTCAACACAACTTTGCTTAGTCAGTGCGATCAGGAGTTGAACAGCCAAAGTGAAACGAATAATAAAGTGACACTGACGAAAACAACAAGTCGACTGCCTTTGGTCAAACATGCAAAAATAAACTACAGCAAACCTTTGAAATTATTCAGAAAGGAATTCCAAGTATGATGTAAAATAAATAATAAAGTATGATGTCACTCAGAGCATGAAGCATAGAATTACACTGACTAGATCTGCCCTCACCAATCAGGCACAAATGTCACAATATACCACCTGGATTTTTTTAAATATCTGGACTGATGAAGATATGATCAGATCGGAGCGTCTGTAGAAGGAAGACAACGCAGGGGCCTTGAATATCTCATACATATTTGAAATCTGAAAAGTGTGGCTCTTAAAACTGGACTTTAACTGCATCTTTGTAACACCTACGTGCAAAACCGTTTGTGGTTTTTCTGGCTCGTTGTTCAGTGTTGAACTCTGCCCCAGACTCAGGTTTTGTGCAGCCTGTTACTTTTGCTTTTCTTCCCATGGTCCTCCTGTATTGAGCTCCATTAAGTCTCCCCACAGCACCGACATAAAGGTGGGACCGGTTTCCCCACGCCAAACTTTCCTCAGCTGAAAGTTCAATTTCGGTCTCGTCTTAACGACGTCCATTTTTCTTTTGTCCTCCTCATTTTTGTTGCATTCCTCGCATCGCACAATACCAGACGTTTTACAGCATTCTTTCAGCAACAGTTTTCTCTTTGTTCATCCTCCCATTCAAACGAGATCAGAAAACATTTTCAAACCACGTATTTTGCCCTCATTTCACAATTAGACTTGCTGTGGGTCAGTAACACAAACGGCCAATAAAACCACGTTGAATTTGTGGTTGAAATGGTGGAGGAAAAAAGTGCAAATGCTTTTCCTGGTTTATTCGACTCTTAGTGGTGTGTATGTCTTAAGTAATTTGAAGTGTACTTTTTGATAAAAGTACTCATACCGTATATATTTTATACATGTATAAAAATGTATATTCTGTGTATTATACTGCATACAGATTCATCCCTGAGAAAGAAACATCAGTCGCATTCTGCACACACCACAAGCCACAAAATGCTAGCAGCAAACAACTTACATGCACTTGCTCTATATAGATCTTCCTACACTGAGAAGATATTTACATGCTAGGTAAAGTGAGCTGATAGGGGAAAAGAAATATTTTATCATATTCAAGGTACTATTATTTGGTGAAGATCCCAGAGTATCTTTTTTTATTTCTTCCAAAAGAGTTGCATTGGAAAAAAATTACTAATTGTTTTGCGTCGGGTTTCAAAGACGGTGCAGATTCTCCAACCAATCAGATTCCAAAGCAGCGAGGGATTTTTTTTCTTTTGTTTTTTTGCGTTCCATTTAAATCACTTTCACGGTTTGAACTCTTCCTCTGCAGTTTGAGAAGGTTTAAGAAGGTCACCCCTGGAAATGTAGTGGCGGTTAGGTTGCAGGCTGCAAGTTTGAGGGCCAGTGGCAGGGGAAGGCAGAGAGGAAGCGACCCAAACCACTCAGAAATGAAATGATGCTGCAGGTGAGACGGAGGCAAAGACTGAGTGGGTGTGTGTGTGTGTGTGTGTGTGTGTTAGTCGGCAGGTGTTGATCTAGTATTGTGTGTCTGACAAAATCGCACCTTTTTAAAACAAAAGAATACTGAGGTTGTTTTTTTTTTTTTTTTTTAACTGATTGTGGCTGCAGCCTATTTCATGTCCTCTGTTTCAGATTGTTTTGGGGGTTTTTCAGTTTAATTGTATAATGCATTTCACATTAAATTTGAAAGAATTCTTGAAATTCTTTTTTTTTTTTTTTTTTTTTTTTTATTCCTCCTACCCCCTTTTTGACATAAAAATTAGAGATGCACTGATCCAATATTATCTGTTCCGTTGCCAATATTTGACAAAAGTTGTAGATTGTTTGACGTCAAACAATCGTTTTGATCTGTTCGGTCTAATTCTATGCTTTCCGCTCTGAACAGCGTCGTGCTTTATCATGCTACATTGTACTAAAGGTAAATACTGGTGTATTTAAATGTGCTGTACTGGTGCAGTTATTAAATCACTTCAGTAAAATATATATATATATATATATACATATTTTTTGTCAGTTCAGAAATTTTTACATTCATTTTCATAGATTAAAAAAAATAATAATAATTCCGATACCTCATATCTGTATGATTTGTCTGAGTGCACTCTGTAGTTTTTGACTTATTTCTCTCGCGCCATTTTTTTCCCCCATTTTCACCTCACTCCTCTCTCCTTCCCCTTCAGCACCCGACGTACGTGCAGGCGCTCTTCGACTTTGACCCGCAGGAGGAAGGCGAGCTGGGCTTCAGACGCGGTGACTTCATCCAAGTCCTGGACAACTCCGACCCCAACTGGTGGAAAGGAGGCTGCCACGGCCAGACGGGCATGTTCCCCCGCAACTACGTCACGCCTGTCAATCGGAACATGTAAAAAGGAAAGAATTCTAAAAGAAATTTCAGACCAACACAACAGCAACCATCACCACCATCATCATCATCATTGTTCTTGACCTCATCCTCCCCGCCATCCAACCTGCAACCAACCCTTCTCCCCCCCGCCCCGCGGCCCCGGCCATCCCATGGTGACCATAAAAAAAAAGAAAAGAAAAGAAAGAAAGAACACAAAGAAGGCAAAAAAACTGAGAAAAGAGAGAGAGAGGGAGAAAACAGGAGTAGAGCTGCCGTAGGCGTAGCTACGTGGGCGGCAGCAGAGCGGAATCGACCTCTATCCGTGCCGAGAAAGGTTCGCCTCCCTGCTGAGCGCCTCGGCGAGGACCGAACTGTCTGAGGGAAATCAAAACGCAGGAGGGAGGAGGAAGAGAGAAAACAAAACGACGACAAAAAACCCCCCCCCAGAAAACTAAACTAAAGCATTGTGCAACAACCGTGAAGATAACCAAATGATCGAACCGCTCCCACAGCTGCTTCTGTCTTCTCGACTTCTTAACATTCTGCCTGTTTCTTTTTTTTTCTCCTTACTTCTTTGCCGCATGTTTTTTTTTTTTGTTTGTTTTTGTTTTTTAAAGATCACGTCAAGGAATCGTCTACCAATTAAAAATTGTAAGTCGTTTTAAAGAAAAATGGAGAAAAGGCTAAAAAAAAAAACTGTTTTAAATAATGTACAAAAAAAAAAAAGAAGAGAGAGAGAAGCGAAGCCATCTACGACATCGCAGCTAGTTTCCACGTTCTAGACCGTCGGCATGTGAGCGTTGTGCGTCTGTCTGTCGGCTTTATAAATGAATCACGTATAGAGAGAGAGAATCCATTTTTTTAAGAATATATATTATATATTTGTATGTTTGTCTGTTTTACCTCTCCACAATTCCCCTCCCCCCCCATTTGTAAATTATGTTCAACCTTCTTGTTAGCTTAGATAAGACCTAGTAGCTCTAGAATGTGATAACTGTCGACGTTGATTTCCTTTTTCTTTAACTCATCCGAGGTCCCTCGGATAACGCGACGCGACGTTTTTTTTTTGTTTGTTTTTTTTTCTTCCTTCGGCTTCGTAACTTCCGATTTCAGAAGATTTCCTGGCTTCGTCATGCAAGTACGGTAAAGTTTAGTCCTCTGAAGGAGTTCGGTCTGGTTGGGAAGCCAACGGCGACCAGCGGCAAGAGCCGGGAGCTTTTTTTTTTTGTTTTTTTTTTTTGTTTGTTTTTGGTTTTTTGGGCAGTGAATGTAGCTGACCGCACCAACAGACAAATATGAGGGAAACACGGTCGGAGAAACTGAACCATACAACCACCACAAGGGATTTACAAAAGAAAAAAAAAACAAAACAAACAAGACATGCTGAAGTGGTAGTGTTGTCAATATTCATTTGTAGAGCGATTGAGAGAGTGGTCTATATGTACAGGTAGTTAACGGTCATATTCAGACACATTAAATGCATGCATTAGCAGACACTCTCCTGCAAAGCAACAAAAGGGGCTGAGTTCGGATAATCGCGTCGCAAGACCTGCAGGTGCCACATTCACACTTTGGAAAACTGAGATTGTTTTTTGTTGTTGTTTTTGTTTGTTTTTTTTTTTGTTTGTTTTTTTCCAATTTCTAAAAGTTGAGAGATCAGCTGAAATAATGTAAACATTTTTGTTTTTGTGTTTTTAATGTGGTGTGTGGTCAAGCACTTTTTTTTTCTCCCCCCAAAACGTTCTAATTTTATTTTAGTCTTTTTTTTTTTCCGTCCGTCCCAGTGTGCGTTTTGGTTTACCGTTTTGTGTTCACCCTATTTTCGTTTCCGTTTCTCGTTCTCTCTGGATAGTGCCTTTCTCTCTGGTGTTTGTGTCTCTGATCTGCTACTATGAGCCCCCCCAACCCGAACCCCCCCACCACCACCGCCACCCCTGCTCTGGATCTGTATTGATGATAAATGTAAATAATCCGAGATGTCCCATCTGATTTTAAAAAAGGAAAAGAAGAAGAAAAAAAAAAAAAAACTCAGCCTCTTGTCCTCCTACATCATTTTTGCCCTCATCATCAAGGAACTGTTGTCTCTTTCTCCTCGTCTTGCATAATGACACTGTTTTTGCTTTTTTTTTTTTATTTGCATTTTTTTTTGTTTTCAATTAATAAAATGCAATTATTAAAAAAAAAGTTGTCTTTTATTTATTTTTTTTAACCAATAAAATTTCCTATTCCTAAAAGTCAAAGTGAATTCTACACGGTGACTCGTTTAGCAAAAAGCCACCAAAAACCTTTTGGTTTTTTTTTTTTTTTTTTTCTCCTGCCACTTTCAGTTTAAAAAGTCTCAATTTTAAACTTTCAAACACTAACGTCACTGTAGCGACGGCGTGAAGAATTCTGGTTTTGGAAGCGGCGACTTCCACCAAAGTACAAGAATAAATTTCTGAAATAGTTGAGATTTTTGAATTGTATTGCCTCATTTTTCTGCTCTTTTATTTTATTTTTAATAGACAATACAGAATTTTCATTGTATATCACAGTATGCATTGACATTAAGCTAACCATCGGCCTCAGCCAGCCTGCAGTCTGCTGCTTGACAGTATATATAATCTTGACTGATTGAAGTCAAAATGCATATGCACATGCTGCAGTTTTATAGCGCAAACAAATAACTTCAATTGTTATTGCATATGCCAAAAAAAAAAAAAAAAACTTCAAAGAAATTCGGCTTTGCGATATGCACTTATCTGACTCTTTGAAATTAGCCTCTGTCTCTTTAAGAACCTCCCAACGTCGACTGATTGGAGGCATTACCCCCCTCCCCCCTCCTATTTTAGCGAAACTGGTAGAAAATCGCATATCTGAGTCCATTGTTCTTCCATTGGCTGTTTCGGGGTTCACTCTTAAGATCAGCTTCTTGTTTTTAAACAACCCTGAAGGATCGATACCTCGGCAGGGGATTTTCCCTGATAGTCAATGCAGGATGTTGATGCATCACAAGCCCCAGTCGTACCTCAAGTGTTGCGGTATGCATCACTGAACAATTTCATACGTCGCAGTAGAACTTGTACTTTTCCTAAATATATATATATATATATATGCATATATATATAAACAAATAAATTGGTGTGAGAATCGGGCTACGGGTTCTTCTTGTGCCTCCTGATCCTGAAACAGATGATTCAACAGCCGGTCTAAAAGAGGAAGCTGAATTCTTCTTTTCTTTTTTTTTTTTTTTTTTTGAAGTTAGAAGGTTGCATCGCTCTGCACGCTGCATGTCGCTGCAACCCTGCAAGACGCACCAAAAAAAAAAAAACCCACCCCGTCTGATGCGCCGTACGCGTCACGTTTTGGTTTGCGTTTTTTTTTTGTTTTTTTTTCCCTCTTCTCTTCATAATCGGCACTCGGGAGGTCAGATCCTGTCAACGTCGGAGATGGAGTGACTCGAGGCGCTGCGGGTCTTGAGTGCCTCCATTCATCTCTTGACAATCAAAACGGACGCAGTCGTTCACACCGCGGCGGCCCGTGCGACCGAGATGAAAGGCGATTTCTGTGCCCGCCGGCCTGTGTGTGAAATGATGAAACGCAAAGATGCCTTTACTAAAAAAAAAAAAAAAAAAAAAAAAAAAGTCTGAGGCTGAAGTAGCGTTTCTGCCCCAGGGACGGAGGAAGGGGCTGGGGGGGGGGGGGGGGGGGTTGTCTCGCCTCTGAAGTCTGACGAAGCTGCCATATGGTGCCTGCTGGAGGAGCGGAGCGCGAGGCTTTAAACCCCCCCTGCCCTCCATTCAGTCGTGGCACGTTAAGATGATTTGAGGATTTGCAAGTTTAGACGATTATTATCGCTGTGTGAGCCAGCGCACGTTTGTGCCACCGTTATCTGACTGAGTTTTGGTTGTTGTTGTTTCAAAAACCACGTGGTTTCCATGTGGAATTTTTTTTATATACCTTGAACTAGAAATGATGCTTTTTGTTTGTTTGTTTTTTTTTTGTCGTTGTAAAAGCCATGCCTTTGAATGATTCACACAAACACCCCCGCGCTGCAACACACTTCAGTGTCGTCCACTGGGGGTTTTTACGCAGGGATCGACACAAACTGATGTCCAAATGTGAAGAAAAAAAAAAAAAAAAAAGATTTTCAAAACAATTTCTAAACATGTCTTCAATTGCAAAAATTAGTGAGCAGTCTTTGCATTTTAATTTGACATCGGTACAAGCCACAGCGTTCTTTGAAGGTTTGCAAGGGCACTTTTTTTTTTTTTTTTTTTTAAGGTTTTAAATTGCATAGGTGAGAAAGTCAAAATTGGGCTGTTCAGAATGACCTCAGAGAGTCAATTCACGTCTTTTGTGCCTTCTGTGTGAACATGGCCTTTGAGAACAAATGCCATCATCGATACCAAGGAACCTTAGTGGTTAGGTGATGGTCATGGTCACTTGAAAAAGAGATGAAACTTCCTTGATCAAAAACTATTCCCCAAACTTGAAACGTCTCAGAGAAGACAGCTCAGTTCATTGTCTGTAAGCGGCACAACCGGAATCGTGGCGGTCCAAAGATAGAGAAACTCCAGGCATTGATCCGAGCAGCAGAGGAATCCATGGTAAGTCTGATAGAGAGCTGCAGCGATACTCAGCTCAGGTGGAAGAATTTGTCAACCACACAACTGTTAATCCCCTCAAATCTGACTTCCATGCAGCAGAGGTGGAAAGAAAGTCAGGAGAAGTCCTGGTCAGATGAAACCATGACGGAACTGTTTGACCCACATGCAAAACACCTCGACCACACTGCACTCCCGCTGTGAAACGTGGTGGCAACGTCACACTGTGGAGGTGCTTTTTCAGGAGAGGGGAGGTGGTTCAAGCTGCAAATAGACCAATGGAAGGGAAAGCAAGGGGCTGCAAAGGATTTGACATCGGTGCTTCAGAAACATAACCCAAAGGACGCGTCGCGAAAGTTGGCTTGACAAAGCATCGACTCCCAGGATCTAAACTCAAAAGTATGCCACACTTGTCAGATTTTCATTGGTAAGCAATGTCGAAAGAGATAAACATTGTCGATTTATGATGAGCACATTTGCTGCAGAACAATGACTGCTCTCATGTTGAACCAGAAGCTCAACTGTCACTGTCACCACACCCTGATCCTCTTGGAGCTGACCGGCAATGGTTTTCCCATTCCCAACGTCAGATTAGTGTGACCGGTGTACTTCTGGGTTGTGTGTGTTACATTAGCACTAACCATCAGGAAAAAGGAGGAAAGGCTATGAGTCATGACCCAACGCAAATGATGGAACGCTGGAAAAAAAAAAAAAAATTAGCATGGAAAGAAACACAAAAATAATTCCCACAAGAGGATGTTAAAATTTGCTCCCTGGTCTGTTTCTTGCCACACTGCTGTCAATTATAACACATGGGTAGAATGCAAGTGTGCTAGCCAAAACAGGGGGAAATGGGGCGCGGGAGGTGAACTTAAATCCTGCAATGGCCATCCATGCAAACAATAGACATCTCTGTAGAGGTGGAGGTGTTTGATACGCATTAAAGTTATCAGATCACCTTGTTTGAGCTGCATGAGTGCATACGCATTTATCTGGCACGCAAAGGTTGAGACTTTCCACGCCACTCCCCGTCAGTCCCGCAGGTACAGGCGATGAGCTTCCACTCTTACATCACGACGCGCCTGACTGTGTTTGGACCGACATGAGGCCTGCTGTGCTCAGCACAAAAGCTCCATTTAGGACACGCATTATTTTCCGGCTTAAGCAGTCAAAACACAGTAGCGTGGCTCTTGATCTTACGAAATCAATCTTTATGCAAATTGCGTGTGTTCTGCAAACATTGGATCCATTGTGGCCATTTGCGCCTGCTGAAAGATCCCAAACAAGCTTCACAGTCGGGAGGGCAAAGCCATTTAAATACGAATTGAATATTCAACGCAGTTCAGTTCCTGTATTTTATTTTATTTTTTTAAACCCACATGCAAATTTTTAGAACTTCTGTAAAAACTTCTGAAATTAAAGTTTCCTCATCCAAGACAATGAAGATCTCTTCATCTCTGTTCAGTGATTTTTTTCTTTCTTTTATTTTTTTAGTATTCTACTGCCACCTCCTGACGTTTCTGCGTAACTGCAATTTTTCAATCATTAATCATTACGCATAAAAGTGTTGATTGCTTTCTGCCTGGCTATGTAAAGACATAATTTTTCAATTAAAATGTTCATGATTGTTTATTTATTACAATATTATTGCTATTTCATTGCACAAAGATCAGATATGGAGCATAAATGATATATACATATTTTTTTTGCTGGCGCTGCTGTTTCCTGTTGAGTCACGTGACCGTCTTACGTATCCTGACGTAAACTGTTAGGACTTGTTAGGAATTTTCGGAACTTAAAGTTAGAAACTACTTGGATCCTGTCTGGACTTTGCAGGCTGTTTTATGAAGCGTTTTGAAGGCGCAGCTTCGTCGTGTGCTTGTTACGAAACGGACAGCGACCGACGAGGTTCATTCTCTCATTTTTAATCTCGAGCACGGAAATTAGTCGGCACAAAAATGAAAAATAAGGCGTGCGATACAATGTGTCTATTAAGTTAAAAAGTAACGTAACGGTAGCATGATTTATGTTTTTTTCAAAAAGCAACAAAAAAAAAAAAAGAAAACAGTCGTTGTCGGCAGGATTCGAACCTGCGCGGGGAGACCCCAATGGATTTCTAGTCCATCGCCTTAACCACTCGGCCACGACAACACACGCACAAACTGTGTACATGTTCCTCTCGAACAGAGAAGAACGTACGTCGCGGTTTATTTACGTCACGCTCCACGCAAACTATTTAATCGTACCAAGCAGTTGCGCTGGACAAGTGACGATTATAAATTAGCATTTCGTATCATAACTTTTATTACACAAAGTTCCACTTGTGATAGACGAGTCGTTCTTCTTAGTCAAACCCAACAACAGGGAATAGAGGACATGGTCTCTCTGTTAGATCACTGGTCACTTGTTACCAAGGCACCAAGATGCTCACAGTATGTGGAAAAACTATTGGCGTATCGGGATTTCTATGCACAAAAATCCTCCTTTCTTTCTTTGTCCGTAAAAAGAGAAACTCTCCTGCTCTGTAGGGTCGAAGTGATGGGTCAGTGTGCTGTCATTTGTCAGGGCAGCAGAACATTAGTAGGGATCACAAGAGTAAGTTTCACTGCAGCGGATGCTGAGCAGGTGAGTCTCGACCCACGACAGCTGAGATTGGAAGGCGCAGCTGGACCTGCAGGGAAAGAGAGAAAAACACATGCACACACACACACGAACGCATATTTCTGCACACAGCGGTGTGGATGTTACAGTGAACCGGAGGACCAGAACGCCTCGTTGATGGAGGAGGACAAGCAGTGTGTTTTTTTTTTTAGTTTTCACAAAAGGCGCCCTGTAGGTAAAAGTCTAAACCGCTCGTGTCCAGGATGTGTGGGGTCTGCAGGGATGTAAATATCTTTGCAGAGTAATAATAATAATAAAAAAGAGCTACAATTCTGGATTTTACTCTCTACTTTCATTCAGTACGAATCATGACTGAAAGACATCCACTTTCTGATGTAAATAAATCAACCTGAAAGCAAATCATGACGTTTATTTATTTATTTACGTCTACATCGAACTATTCGTGTTTATTATGCATTATGAAATTACGCAGTAGCGCACAATTGTGGTGTTCTGCTGCCACCTGCATGAAAACGCTTTATAACCGGCGTCAGTAATCCAGCTTTTTTATTATTATTATTATTTTATTTCATTTTTTTTCCATGCCGTTAACAAAACCAACGATGATGATGATGATGGTGATGGTGATGATGACCATAACAACGTGAGGATTATTTTAGTTGCTGCTACATTGTTGCCACTGAGCGAGAAGCTGTATCCCCCACGTGACTCCTGTAGTGAGGCCCTGCTGTTTGTTCAGCCAGAGAGGCAGAGAAGAAAAATGGCGGCCCTAGGCGAACCTGGACGGGACGCCGGGCTAACGTTTTGAGCTTTTCGCGTTCGACGGGACGCTGGCGTGGGGGGGCTTCGAGGTGCTGCGCCGTCCACTGGGGTCCGCCGCTCGCTCGGCTCCGCTGGGGCACCGTCTTTTCGCTCGCGTATCGCGTGTGCCATTTTGCACGCAAGGAAACCCTCGGCTTTCTAAAATAACAGATTTTCGCCTATCATGAGAGGGAAAAGAGGCAGGCCGCCCAAGCCGCTACAGACCGACGAGGCGTCCCCGGCCGCAACCCGGGGTCTGCGACCCAGGAGGAACCTGAAGCCCAGGTTCAGGGACAGCGGGGATGAGGACGCCGAAAGCCCGGCGAGGGAGCCCCCCAAAACGGCCAGAAAGAGGAAGGCGACGTCAACGCGGGGCAGGGGACGAGGCAGAGGCGGCGGCGGAGGAAGAGGAGGCAGAGGTGGCCGCGGCGGAAGGCGGACTGCTGTGTCCAAAACGGTGGTGTACGACGACCACGAGAGCGACGAGGAGGACGATGCCGTGAGCTTACGGTCGGAGGAGGACGAGTTTGTAGAGGAGGCACCGCAGTCCGAGGAGGACGAGGCCCTCAATGAGGAGTCTGACTGCCTGGAAGATGATGTGCTGGACGAGGAGCGGGATGATGCCAGCTTCTGCACAGAGAGCAGCTTTCGGAGCCAGAGCACTCACGCCAGCACTCCGGGTAAATCCCTGCTCGCCTGAACGGACCCTCGGCGCCGGAGGTCCGGTCTGGGTCGGAGCGTGCAGTGAGAGGAGCTTGTGTACAGTGCAGGAAGCAGTAAGGTTATTGTTCAAAATGGAGAATGCACACTGTATGCAAACAGGCCGCGTCGAAACCACTGCAGGTGGATTGAAGCATCAACCCTGTCAGGAGCCCGACCCGTTTCCGTCGCCTTACGTTGCCGTGCAGTTCACACTCATTTCCAAAAAGAATCCGAGGGGCTCCGTAGCTTTAGCTGTCACAGCCGGAGCTAATAACTTAGCTTATAAAAAGCTAATGCTAGCACTGAAGGTAGCTGTTGCCTGCTGTGTGACAGCTGCTAAAAACCCCCCAAAATAACAATAAAACGCGTTTCATGTTTGCAGCCCACACTTTTCAAACCTTTGCTTGAAACAAGAACTTTAATTATAATTATTATTTTTGTTTAATTAGCCGTAAAGGAAACAAACACACACACAGAGCTAACTATCACTAGCCTAGCTAGCATGCCTGTCATTTTCTTATACTTTGGCAGCAAACAATGAACTTTATTAGTTGGAGACCCTGGGTAGTTATTACACCTCATGTCTTCGTAGTTAACCCGTCATTATAAAGAGGTTTAATTAGTGTTAACATTGTTGGTGTGAGGATGAGGCAGCCTCATTAAGCTAATGATGAGCAACTTCAGCCATAGTAGCTCTTGTAGAAGTTTTCAGCTTTGTAGAGTTTGCAAAAGCATTTAAGTGATTACATGTACTTTGTTTCAAGCCGTTATTGAATCATTTCTTATGTTATTCTGCATTGATGCGTCAGTCTAATCGGTTTTATTCATTTATTTTATTTTTTTCTTCTTTTAATCCTGCAGGGAAGAAGAAAATACGGGCTCCCCGTCCTCGCACTCCCGTTCTGGAAGACAAGGAAATCCCTTCTCTTGAGCTTCCGGAGACCTCGGAGGATCTCTTGGTGCCCAGCGTGGAGCTGCTCAACATCACCTCCATCTACGAGGTGCTGCGGAACTTCAGCTCGGTCCTGCGTCTCTCCCCGTTCCGATTCGAGGACTTCTGCGCCGCCCTGGTTGGCCAGGAGCAGTGCACGTTGATAGCAGAGACGCACATCTCCCTGCTGAAGGCCATCCTGCGCGAGGAAGACTCCTCCAACACTACTTTTGGCCCCGCTGACCTGAAGGACAGCGTCAACTCTACTCTGTACTTTATCGACGGCATGACCTGGCCCGAGGTTTTGCGGGCGTACTGTGAAAGCGACAGAGAGTTCCACCATGTTCTGCCGTACCTGGAGACGGACGAATATCCCTGCGGTTCTCTCGAAAGCAAGGTTAAGGTGCTACAGTTCTTAGTGGACCAGTTCCTCACCACTAACATTGCCCGCGAGGAGCTAATGTCCGACGGCAGCATGCAGTACGACGACCACTGCCGCGTGTGCCACCGTCTGGGAGACCTGCTGTGCTGCGAGACTTGTTCCGCCGTCTACCACCTGGAGTGTGTTAAACCGCCACTGGAAGAGGTTCCAGAGGATGAATGGCAGTGCGAGGTTTGCGTGGCGCACAAGGTGCCTGGAGTCACGGACTGCGTGACCGAGGCACAGAAAAACAGGCCTTACATCCGCCAGGAGCCCATCGGATACGATCGCCACCAGAGGAAATATTGGTTCCTAAATCGAAGGATTGTTATGTGAGTCGGGGGGCCATCACCGCCTGTTCGGCTTACGATTACCGTTTACGTTTTTTTGGTGACGTTCTCTGGTAATCAGTGTTTAGGTTTTTCAGACATACAGAGGCATTACAAGAGCTCAAAATTTTCTGCAAAGCATTCAAACACAAGAGGATGTGTTGGAAGCTTTTGAAGATCAGGTTGTCGCTGCCATTTCGCATTTTCTTTTTAACGAGATTATGATCAAAATTTGATGGTAAAAAGGACAGGAAAAACAGTTCACCAGACATGAAATTGTTTACTCAATTGTTTTGAATAAATGTTCTCAAAGTAAGGGACGGATTGTTCAAAACCTTTGACCTTCTGTGCACGGTTTTCAGGGCTGCGCACCAATTTGTCCGTGTAACGTCCTCCGTTGTCTCTTCCCAGTGAAGAAGATGGGGAGTGCGAGGAGAAGAAGATCTGGTACTACAGCAGCAAAGCGCAGCTGGAGGAGCTCATCGAAGGTCTGGACAAGGAGTACTGGGAGACGGACCTCCACGCCACCCTGGAAGAGATGAAGGAGGAAATGCACGCTCACATGGAGATCACAGAGGATCTCACCAACCGAGCTCGTGGAAGCAACAAGGCCTACCTCACTGCCGTCAACGGTACGCCCTACGCCTCAGAAAACACGTGGCACCGTTAAGTAAACGTTTGATTTGCTTGGGATTAAGTGTGGCTCAAAGCGTTTAGGGAAAGCACGCGTCTATGTGCTCCGCAGGAGGGCCGAGGTATTTTATCAAGGTACGTGTTTTCCACGCTGGTGACGGTTGGGTGTTGCCCTTTTCGCTGCCTGACACAACGAGCAACTGTTTTCCACTCGGCCTTCCTCCAAGACGCTACAGTGGTTTTGAAGACCTTTCGGTTCTTAGCCAGCAGTTTCCATTTCTGTTTGGCTGCCCTATCATCTCTCTCTCTTTCAGCCAGACTTCCTTTGTGTGTTGCTACTCTTAAATCTTGTCAGCAGTGAGATTTCTTGACGCCTTTGCCTTAAAGGAACACTTAACGGGGGTAGCTCTCATTGTTTGAAGCGCGCTCCTGCTGCAGGCTGCTTCCTGGAATCAGTCTCATTGAAAACTGTTGATGCACATGATCATCCACTAAAGTTTTCGGAAGGATAGGAGTTACAGGGTGACTTGGCTCACTTTTGGTTTACTCATGCCTACTCTGAGCCGCACCAATCGCAGATCACATGGCCGATCTCGAATCCAAGATCTTTGTCAGATACACGTTTCATTGCGATTTATCTTGAACAATAAATTTGAACAATTTCACCGTGTAAATCCAAAAAGTGGATTAACAAAACATAATTTTGCTTCTAACGACGGTGTGCTAGTTGCAGCTTCCGACCGCCGACATGGATTTGATTTGCCCAGCAGAAAAAAAATGCCAATTTTTCAACAATTCCAATGGCGTCTTGGACTGAAACGGTAATGGCGCCTAGGTTTCAGTCTTAATGGCTCCGTTTTATCTGTAGAGGTGTCTGCGGAGCGTTTGAAGATCAGGCGAGAGGAGCAGGAAGCGAAGAAACGAATGGCGGAGGGGAAGAAGGAAGCCGAAGGGGGCTCCGTAAACGCGACCGAGCTCCCGACGCAGAAAATCCAAGCGGAGGACGGCGAGACCACAGAAGACACTGGTTCACAAGGTAAAAAGAAGAACAAATCCGCTCAACTAGTTTATGTTTGTCAAACACGTTTTGAGTGAATCTGTGTCGATGGGACTCGTGTCACAGCGGCTACCGCTCAGCCTCCTGCGGAGGAGAGATGCGTGTCCGATTCCGCCGGCTCCCGGGACGCAGCTGCACCCAACACTGAATCTCTAGAGCCAAACAATGAAACGGCTCAATCTGAGAACCATGAGAAGGGGGACTCCACTCAACTGGCAACACAGGGACAGACAGGTACGCCCGCCCCCCCCACCGCTCCCGAGTCATTGTTTGTCCTAAAGTCAAACTTTCATACCCTGTCAGGGTTTCCCCCAGAATACTTGCTAAACCTGGTTATAGGGGCCGACTGTGTATTACCAGAAGACACTATCAACGAGACCTGAAGTCTTAAAAAATCCAAATGTTAGATTAAAACTAGCAATGCTTAGCCTGGTGGGGACGAAAGTAAAGCCTGGTGACCCGCCAGGCTTATAGCACACTGCTTCCTGGCTGTTTGCACCTAAACATGTCATGATTTGTGTGATAAACATGAATGCTTCTGAAGGATACTGGATGCTACGTATGTTTAGATCAGGCCAAAATAGGGGGTCTATAAGTTTTATCACAAGATTTTGTGGTTCTATTTTGATAAGAATAAACCTGACGATAACAATGACTATTTATTGTCACTGCCTTTTGTGTTCGTGAAGCTTTTTTGTTCATAGAACTAAGTAATAGTATCAAAGACGTCTGATTTGTATCACTAAAGCACACAAAGTAACAGCGTTCAATCATATTCTCAAATTTATTGAACAGTGGAGAAGGCTGTAAAAATAACAATCCCAACAATATCTACAGTTTTTTTAAACATTAACTAGAATTTATTGTAATAATGATAAATAATGTTTTTTTTTTATTGTGACAAGAAATCTATCATGATAAATGATAAGCAATAAAAGAATGACGAATCTTCTGTTGCCAGTTTTTCTTTTTGTTTTTGTTTTGGTCTTTTGCTGGACCTTATTTATACCTGTCATTAATGTGTACAGCAAGTAAACCTTTCGCAATAAGCCATTTAATGACTTAATTGTGAGATGAATTCAAATTATTTCCATTGTTCTGAATATGTTTTGGACCTCATCTTATTTGTGGTTTTAGCTGCATGTAGGTTTTTATTTCAGTTTTATTTATTGTTTTGCCATGTTTTATTTTGGATATTTAAAATATCTTCTACTTCCAGTGTGGAGAGTTTGTTACAAAATTAAAGATTATTAGTTTTCGAGAAGGCGAACTTGACAATACATTACTTGAAAATGGTCTGAAAACACGATTATCGTTTATCGCAGTAATCACTTGGACGATTCATCGTCCAGCAAAATTTGTTAGCAAGTGTGTATCTCTGATCCTCGGCATGTTTGAACTGTAAAGATCGCTGGTAATCCTGATTATTTTTTTCTTGTCACCTGCATCTGGCGTTTTAGAAAACCTGCTCTCACTGTTTCCTGTACTCGGCTGTCTTTAATATAGATACTGTAGACGAGCAGCAGAAGTCGGAGTCCACACGCGAAGACGCAGAAGGCGACGAGCCGTCGTCGCCGAGCCGAGACGGATCGCGCGAGCAGCCGCGTCAGCCAGACGCTCCCAGTGACGGGGACCAACTCTCTGCACCCGGGGGCCTTAAGAAGGTGGAGCCCCCCGACCAGGCCGACAGGTCCTCCCGGTCCTCATTTACCAGCCAGGACGGGACGGGTAAGCACAAATTTGGAGAAATGAAACACAGAGTCTGATTTGAGTTTGTTCTTGTTTGAATGACGTGCGGGTGGCTCGACTTCTTTCTACCAGAGGACTACAATGAAAGGATGAAGAAGGAGAGCGGAGCAGGACAGGAATCGAAAAATCTAATACAAAAAGGCAATGAAGAGGTGAGGCGTCCTGGGGGATTTTTTTTTGTTTTTTTTTTGTTTTTTGCTTTAAATTAAATGTAGAATCGCAAATGTGAAATTTTTCTTGTATTTTTTTTATTTTTTTATATTTATTTATTTATTAATGATTGCAATATATCTGTGGTGCCTAGTCTCCTGTATTAAATTGAGCAAAGTTGTAGTAACAACATCTGAACCATCCTGCCAGCCATAAAGTGGAAGAAGTCATTGCACCAATTGCAGTTTTCTTGCTGATAACTGATTTTTAAAAACCTGTTGTTTTTGGACAATATGTTTTTTGTTGTTTTTTTTTGTTGTTTTTTTCTTTGACTAAGAAGTCAATCAATATAGCGACAAAGTTATATTGCACAAATTACAGTTTTCTGGCGGATCAATGAAATTTTAAAACTTGCCAATTACAATTTCGGCCAATGCTGTTTTTTTGCTAATAATGGTGACAAAGTTGCCAACAGTAGAGAGACTTCTGCTAAATATACACCTGCGGATGTCTCGGTTAGATCAGCGCATACGAACAGTTTCACATGCAAGTATCGGCCGACCTCCCAAAACGAAGGAAATTGGTGCAGATTTATCACCCAAACAGAAACCGAATCCTCCTGCTGACAAACTCTTAACACCCTCCCCCCGTCTCCATTCCAGTCGTCTCCTGCTGCCAACACCTCGCGCCTCACCTTCCTGAAAAGGGACCTGGCGGTGAATTTGAACAACTTGTTCAAACTGGGTCAGGAGGGCAAATACAGGGTTTACCAGAACCAGTACAGCACCAACACCCTGGCGCTCAACAAGCATCAGCACCGCGAGGACTACGACAAGAAGCGCCACCTCTCGCACAAGTTCAGCCTGACCACGGCGTCCGAGTTCAAGTGGAACGGCTCCATCCACGGGGCGCGGAGCCTGACGGTCGCCACGCTGCGCCTCACCATCATCCAGCTGGAAACGAACGTCCCGGGACCGTTCATGCACCCCAACTGGGCGTCGCACAGGTACGTCTGGGTGCCTTTTTAAAAAAATATCTTCTTTTTATTAAATACAGAGAAACATGAACGTTTGTGTGTATATTTTCTGTCTTCTCTGTAGGACCAACTGGAACAAAGCAGTACAGATGTGCAGCAAGGCCAAGGAATTTGCTTTGGCCTTGGCCATCCTGGAGTGTGCGATCAAACCGGTCGTCATGCTGCCTGTTTGGAAAGACTCTCTCGGCCACACGAGGTAAAGGGCGAGCGAGGCTCCGCTCGGCGATTCACTTTGTCGTCTTTGCCAAACGCTGTTCGTATGTTTCGCGTTGCACCCTTCAGAATGCACCGGATGACCTCCATGGAGCGGGACGAGAAGGAGAAGGTGAAGAAACGAGAGAAAAAGCTTGAAGATGAAGAGACTCTGCAGCAGGCGACGTGGGTGAAATACACCATCCCCATCAAACACCAGGTAGAGTGCAGAGACATTTGGACACTTGGAAAGGAATTTATACTAAAACATGTTGCACTCTTCAGACTTTATTGTGTGTGTCTGTGAGAAAGTTTAAAAACCTCACTTCCTTTTACTACCAAGGAAGTGGCTCCATTTTGGTTCCATCATGTAAAATCCCAATAAAACTACATAGAAGTTTGTTTTTGTAAGGTGGGGATATGTCAGTTTAATGTACAATTAATCAGATCAATTGTGATTAATCGATTGTCGAAATAATCGTCAACTAATTTAGTAGTGAGTTAATTGTTAACTGATGTATATAGACTCAAAAAAAAGGTAAGTAATTGAAATGACACCATATCAAGAGCAATAATTGAGAAAATAATGTGCAAAAAATATACATTTTGTATTCAAGGTAAAAAAAAACAAACAAAAAAATATCTTTTTTGTCTGAAAATATGTTCTCCCCAGAACTCTTCAAGTGGGATAGTTTTAGCTTCACCTAGTTCAGGTTCAAATGCAGTTGCACTTTAGGTAATAAAATAAGCTCAAGTGGTTAAATAAAAAAAAACTAAACTTTTTTTTTTTATCCAATTAGTCATCACAATAATTCATTACCTAAATGACAGTTAGTTGCAGCTCTAATTTCATGCATGCAGATTCGTGTTGCACATATAAATGTTTTCTAATAAAGTGGGTTTTTTTTTTCTCTCTTCTGAGGTGTGGAAGCAAAAAGGGGAAGAGTACAGGGTAACAGGATATGGTGGTTGGATCTGGGTCAGTAAGACACACGTGCCGCGTTTCGTGCCAAAGCTGCCGGGGAACACAAACGTAAACTACCGCAAAGAAATGGAAGGTAACACAACTCCCACCATTTACGTCCTGGGTCGTGTGTTTTTTACATTTGAGGCTTAAGATGGTTTTTGATTTATTTTTTTTCAGCTAAATCGAGAAAAGAAAGCGCAACACCTTCCATGAAGACGGAGGATTTAAAAGAAACAGAGAAGCGGGTTCCTGAGGGCGCGCAGGTAAAGGAGCAAGAACCCGACCCGTTGCCCCAGGACACATCTGTGGTTAATGGCAGCCAACCTCTCAGCAACAACGTGGAAGACGTTTCTGTAAAAGACGAGCAAGCAAAACCTGCTGGTGAAGAGAAAGAGGAGGAAAAAATGGATGTCGACAAGAAAGGTAAAACTCTTGTGAGTTAAAAAAGGTAAAAAATTGTGAGCGTGGTTTTCGTTCTTTCATCAGCTAACCTCTGAATCTCTTTGTCCAAGATGAAGTCGAAGGCAGCTGTCCTTCCCCTGCTACCGGACGAAGGGAAACGACGCAGGCACCAGAAGAACCCAAAAGCGAGGAGATCCCCGCTAAAATCTTCTACGACGTCGTGAACGTCAGCGAGGGTTTCCAGCTGCGGACGGCCTACAAGAAGAAAGTAAAGCCGTCCAAACTGGACGGGCTGCTAGAGCGGCGGGTCAAGCAGTTCACCCTGGAGGAGAAGCAGAGACTCGAGCGGATGAGGCAGGCGGCCCTCCTCTCCAAGACGACGGCCGCAAAACCCGCCACTGGCGTCAAGACGGAAGGAACGGCAAACGCCAAACAACAGCCCGCTCTGTCCTCGAGCATTAAAGCGGAGGAGAAGGAGGAAAACGTGCGAGAACAAGATCCTGTCGTCAAAAAACTCGACTTCGATGAGGGGAGCACGAACTCGAAGGCGGATGGTAAATCGGATTCCGCCGTGTCCAGCCAGAGTAACGTGGCCGAGGTGAAGGCCGTTGACTCTCATAAGGAAGTGAACGGAGAGCCGGAACTCAACAGCATCAACAATCGTCTGCCGGAGACGACGGGGAACAACGAAATAACGAAGAGGATCGGAGAGAACATCAAAAAGCGGGCGTATGACGAAGTGGACCAAAGCAGCGGACAGACGGACTCGGAAGGCAAAAGCAGCATTTCTCAGATAAATGGCAAAACCGTCTCCGCAGACTCCACCTCTCCGGTCCAGGACGACGCGTCGGATCCCGAGAAGGAGCCCGTCAAGTCTTTGATGAATGGGAACCTCTCCCGAAACGATTTGTCCAGCGTAGCGCACCCGCCACCGCTGAAAGTCCCCAAATTGGAGAACCACGTTGAAGACAAAGCAGAGTCTCTGATCAGTGGTGATTATTCATCTGTAAAGAGTGAGGGCTTGCTGCCTGTCAAGCTGGAATTGTCCAGTACGTCTTTCCACAACAGCAGTATTACAGAAAATTGCACATCTAAAGAGGATGCAAAGACCTCAATCGCTAACGACTCTTTAAAGGAGAAATCTTCTATGCACGACACGTCCAACAGTTCCAGTAAAACTCCCTCAGCAGAAAGTAGCTCGGTTTCCTCCGATACCATTCCTGCTGCCCTCCAACTGGGCCTGGCGGCACCCACCTCCCTGAGGAGGAAACCCAGCGACGCCAAAGCCGCCGCGCCCGCCCCCACTACGGCCGGCTCCATGACGATCAGTAAAGAATACTCCACAAGAGACAGGGTCAGCCTGCTGCGGTTCTCCAAGTCCAGGAAGGCGCGCTCGGGCACGGCGCTGCCGTCCTACCGCAAGTTTGTCACCAAGAGTAGCAAGAAGAGCATTTTTGTCCTGCCTAATGACGACCTGAAGAGGCTGGGGAGGAAGGCGGGCATCAAAGAAGTGCCCATCTTCAGCTACAACGCCAAGCCGGCTCCCGATATATGGCCCTACCCTTCACCTCGGCCCACCTTTGGGATCTCGTGGAGGTCGGTAACATGCATAGATTGTTCAAATCTTATCCTTCTTGGTTCATAAAACCTCTATTTATATAACTCGCACACTTTTTAAAATTTTTTTTAAAGATACCGTCTTCAGACTGTGAGGTCACTAGCGGGCGTTAGCTTGATGCTAAGGCTGCTCTGGGCCTGCCTTAGGTGGGACGACATGGCTGTGAAGCCTTCTGCTGCCGTGGGAACGACTCGGAAAGGTGAGAAAAATTCAGCATTTGCTGAGGGCTGAAACGATTAATCGCGATTAATCTGTTATTGAATTAATCGCCAACTGATTTAGCAATCAGCATTTTTCTTCTTCGTTGTTTTCTTTCTTTCTTCATTGCATTTTCATTCCAAATAATCCACTTTTTTTTTAACGTTCGACTTCCTGAGAGCTTAAGGAGACGGAACCCGTCTAAACCAATGAGGTTTCTTGTCCAGATGATTTTCTCCTCATGCGTGACGTGAAACTAGGAACCGTTTTGTCTCTAGAAACTACAGACACAGACATAATCACGACAGAGATTATCAGACGGAGGGACGTCGGGCCCCACGGCATTCGCTCAGAGTACTGCATCAGGAAGATCATCTGCCCCATCGGAAACAGGGACACTCCCAAAGGTAGGAGGTTTTGGGGGGGAATTAAGTACCACCAAATGTAGATTTTGAGAGCAATATGGACGAAACACTTTATAGTGGAAATAATAGAGAAGAAAGGAGAAACATTTAACCCTTTCTGTGATTAGAAACTCCAACTCCTCAAAGGAAAGGTCTGCGCTCCAGTGCCTTGAGGCCTAAAAAGCAGGAGCCAGCCAAACAGACGGGGCCTATCGCCGTGGAGACTTGGGTCCCCGAGGAGGAGCTGGAGCTTTGGGAAATAAAAGCCTTCGCAGAGAGGTTAGAAACACACAATCCAAATTGTCAAAACTGCAAATATGTTTTTGGGTGAATGAGTCGTTTTCTGCATTTTTTTATACGTTTTCTTCTTGGTTTTCCAGACTGGAAAGAGAGAAGTCGCAAGGCTTGGATCCGTCTAAAACCAGCGGGACTCTGAAGACCGCAGAGGAGGTTAAGGCCCATTTGGAGAATCAGCTGAAGCAGGCCAGACTGGCTGCCCAGCAGGTGACAACATGATGCAGCTATGGCTGCAGATTTAGTATGAATACTGTCAGCAGTGTGTCTGCGCAGCCTTGAAAAGTCTTAATGTGTCTAATATTAAGGTCTTAAAAGTCACTAAAGACAAAAAAACAACAACTTTTTAGCCGCAAATACTTTAATCAGAGGTCTTAAATTTGTTTGTGTTGGGACTATTTAATCTCAAATGGTCAAATGTTCATCCTGGTAACAGAAGTTAGCCAATGGCTAACACACACAAGTTATCTATTTGCAATTTCCTTTTTTTTCCCCGTTTCTGTCACGGTCAAAGTCTTGATCTCCATCCGTAGCGGTCTTTAAAAGTCCTAAATTTGAGACGGCGACACCTGCAGAAACCCTCATCACCAGTTTCTCCACGTCTCAACTTGAAATATTTCTCCAGAAACGCCTCGAGCAGCAAAAACTCAGCACAACCGCCACTACTGCCACGACCACCACGACCAGCACAACCGCGGTCAGCGCTCCCAGTACACCGACCTCCACCAGCCAGAGGATGAGTCCGATGACGTCCGGAGCCAAGATGGTCCTGACCTCCAAACTGGGCTCCCCAGCTCCGTTCCAGCAGGACAAGAACTTCCACCAGTCCTTTGCTTCCTGGGTGAAGCAGGGCCAGAACAATAGCAGCAGTAGCAGCTCAGGTAAGGAGTCATCGAGCGTCGTCGTCACAAACATTCATGTGTCGGATTCAGTAAGTGCTGCTGTTCAAGGCCAACCATTCATACGACATCTCGTCTTTTATTTTCTTTTTTATAATCGCACATCACATCCCATGTCACCGATCGAAACTGCCTTGCCAAAAAATAGTGCCATAACTCTCGGTGTCCACTTTCAGTCCCACGAAAATTCGCAATTTTGTGAATCTGACGTTAGACCCGAAACTGGCGTAGGAACTAAAAAAAAAAAAAAAAGTTTAAAAAAAGGACAAAAGATAAATAAAATTCCAACTTTTAAGCGTTCTGCTCGTTCTTGCGGACTTGGACCTCACAGTGGACACCTCGGCTGTAGATCGGCCGTCGCCGCGGCCCCTTCCCGGGTTACACGTGATTCCAGGTGGCGTGGTGTGTCTTGCAGCCTCGGCGGCCGGCAGCGTTGTCGCCGCCTCAGAGCAAACCTTCCAGATCGCTGGCAGCCCAGTGACTGTGGCCGGTCACGTCCTCGCCGCCAAACTGCCGCTGCCCGCGAACAGCAAGATTGTCACACTCAATGTGCCTTCTACTCAAGGAGGTAGGGAGCATGAGCGCCATCCGCTTTGGCAAGGCCAGTGGGGCTGCGATTGCCAAAATGGATGGGAAAACTGTCCTGTGGAAGGCCTAAATTGGTTTAAGTGTTGACCCTCAGCATGATGAGTAAATTGTCCCCACGTGAGTCTGTCCCGATGGAGATATGCATGCCAGTGCAAGAATCTTAAAACCACTTAGGTGTTTATTAAATTCGCACACACACATACACACAGAGCATGCCTTTACACATTCGTTTATTAATCTGCAATGCTCCTCTGCTGACATGATGGATCTTGTCAGGAGGTGTAGTTCAACAGAAGGTTCTGGGCATCTTCCCCTCCGGGCCTCCCGCAAATCTCCGGACGTACAGCACATTACATCCAACAACTGGGAACATCAACCTCAGAGCCGCGACCTCCAGCACCCTGCAAAAGGTCTGCTGGTTTTAAATCCATCCCTTTTATTGGAAATCTTTTCTTGAAATCTTAAAGGTTGTTTTATTTTTTTTAATGTTTCTATCAGGCCACAACCACAGTAAGCCAGACAGCCGGTGCATCAGGGAACCAAATGGCTTCAACAACGGTTCGAAATCCAGCAGCAGCTCAGCAAGGTGATTTGTCAAAAATCTGCTTTGTTTTCTTTTTTTTTTAACCTCTTAGCCGTACAGAAGCAGTAAAGGTGTCAAATCTGATTCCAGGTCAGCAGCCCGCAGCCACAGCCACCCCTGGTACGCCTCCTGCTCCCAGAGCCGCAGGCCTGCCAGCCTCTTCGGGTCCGGTCGCCACGACTCCCGGTCAGCCCTCGGTCGCCTCCTCTCAGGCCCCCGAGGCCGCAGCAGGGCCAAGTAAAGCTCACCATGGCTCAGCTCATGCAGCTGACGCAAAGCGCACAGGTGAATTTTTTTTACTTTCTTTTCTGTCTGCTGTCACTCACACTGTGAGGGGAAAAATATCCATGCATTCGCTTAAAAAAAGAAAAAGAAAGAAACTTAAATTATTTAGAGGTGATATTAAAGATGTTGAGTTTTTGCAGATGTTTTTTGTGAGCCTCTTGTTGAAGGCTGGCAACTTTTTCCAAGGACAACATGATGGCAAAAGTTTATGTATTTCTCGGTGTTTAGTATTGGTTTAAACAATTTCTGTTATTTCAGATGAATGAAATTCTCCTAATGTCCAAATAACTGGAACATGTGCAAACAATAAAAAACTAGCTTTATGAAATGTTTCGAATGTATATAATCTATAAATTCCTGTTTTACACATGTGGATGTTGCAGAGGTGGAGGTCATGTGTTTAAAGATTTGAGATGGGGACTTGAAACGAGTAGCTATGTCTTAATTTTTATTTGATGTTGAGAATATGGCTTCCGACATTTTTCAGGGGGGGAATCCGGGTCTGACTGTGGTGATCCAGGGTCAGGGTCAGACCCAGGGCCAGCTTCAGATCATCCCACAAGGTGTTACGGTCATCCCCGGACCCGGTCAGCAACTAATGCAGGCGGCCATGCCCAACGGACAGATCCAGCGCTTCCTCTTCACTCCGATGCCCCCGTCGTCAACCGTTTCAGCTTCGCCCCCCATGAACGCTACCCCTGCAAAACCCGCCACAACTCCAAGCCATCAGACCCAAACGTCTTCTCCTCCTCAAGTGCGAGCCGCAGCCCAAGTCCAGACGACTCCATCAGCTTTAGCTCAAACGCATATGGTTGCGCCGCTTCCTGCCCCAACACACGTCGGAAGCCCCTCACCAAAGCCCAGCTGTGCCCCCAGCCCATCTTCTGCTCCTGCCCAGAACCAAGTCACGTCCCCTGTGACTCCTGCACCTCAGGCCTCTCCACAAGGACACGTTTCAGCTGCTTCATCCGTCCCTGCACAGGCACAGATGTCGTCTCCTGTGCCTTCTTTAGCACAGCCTTCCACACAGGTGTTAACCCCCCCGCCATCAGTTGTCGCACACCCCCAAGTGGTGAGATCTGTCGGTGACTCTCCGCAAAACCTCAACCCAGTTGTAAGTTATAAACCAGGCTTCCCTTCCGCCCCCACACAAATCCAAGCCATCCCTCAAACCCCAATCTCCACCCTTATAGCGGCTTCGCCTCCAGCACAAACCCAAACTACTAGTTCCCCTCCCGTACCGGGACACACTGCCCTCCAAACCCAAGTCCAGTTCCAGCCCCAGTCCGTCTGCTCACCTCCAGGCTTAACCTCAACCCACCTCAACCCACCTCCCGTGTCGACTCCCGTGTCTCCTCCAGCGTCGGTCAGACCAGCTATCCAGATCTCGCCCCAGGCTCCCATTTCCGCCTCGCTGCCTTCGCCTGTCCAAATACCGACGCCAGCCCTCGCGCCCGTTTCTACTCCCGTTATAGCTGTTGTGTCCACCCAAGTTTCCATCCCTTTCCCAGCCAAAGCTCCAACCCAAATCCAGGCCGCGCCTTCTGCGCCCCTTCATGCGGCCATGGCGAGCGCTGTTGTCACACCGGTCACAGCCACCTCTACCATACCTTCAGTGCCAGGTAAAGAACCAAAATCCAACACGTCAATGTACCGTTTTTTTTTTGTTTTTTTTTTTTAAACATTCACTTCCCTTTGTTTTTTTCTTTCTTTCTCCTTTCGTAGCTCTGATAGAACAGAGGGCAGCTCAGCCCAAAAACTGGACTCCATCGTCATCATCTTCTCAGGCTCCAGCTCAGGCCGCAACTCCAGTCACACCACCTGCCATGGCCTCCGTTCCTTCATCCGCTCCCGCAGCAGTCTCCATCCACTCGCCCATCGCTCCTTCGCCTCAGACGTCTCAGACTCCGCACTCCCAAGTGCTGGTCCAGCATCCTGCCATTGTATCTGTGCAGCAGGTGTCCCATGTGGCGGCGTCAACGGTGCAGGTCAGCATGAAGGGGTTACCCGTTTCCTCCGTTGTTTCTGCTGTGAGGCCCGCGCAGATCCAGACCTGTGGACAAGTCCAGCAGATTCCATACCTCCAGCCTCAAGTTCAAGCTCCAATTCAGTCCCAGATCAGAGTTCAGTTCCAACCGCAGGCACAAATACAGCCGCAGACGCAACAATCGCCTCAACCCCAAGTGCAACCCCTTACACAGGTTCGTCCCCCATGCAGCTCCAGGCCAGGACACAGCCTCAGTACCACCCCCAGGTTCAAGCTGCATTTCAAACGCAACCTCAGCCGACACAACAGCCTCTGATTCAGTCGCAGCCTCCGGCGCAACCTCAGGCCCAGGCTCCGCTCCAGCCGCAGCAGATCCAAACCCAACTCCACACCCAGGTCCAGATCCAGCAACAGCAGCAGCAAAACCAGATTCTCGCCCAAAGTCCGCAGAAACCCCACGTCACCGTTCAAACCCAGGTCCAAACGCAGCCTCAGTTTCAGGTCCAGTCGCCGCAACCGACCCAAGTCCCCCAACCGCTGCAGGTCCAGCCCCATGGCCAGGTCCAAGCGAAGCTCCAGGTCCAGTTCCAGCCTCAGAGCCAGCCTCAAGTTCAAGTGCAGCCTCAGCTGCAGGTCCAGTCTCCCATCAGGTCACCGTGTCGGGCCTCCAGCAGCCGGTGCAGCTGCTCTCCGCCCTACCGCCTCACGTGGCTGCCCAGATCCAAGCCCAGATCCAAGCGCAGGCCCAGCAGCAGGGGGGCGCGGTCCCCCAGCAAATCAAGCTGCAGCTGCCCATCCAGATCCAGCAGGCAGGGGGCCAGATCCAAGCCCACCAGATCCAGAACATGGTGACCATACAGGCACCAGCGAGCATTCAGGAGCAGCTTCAGAGACTGCAGCAGCAGCAGCAGCAACAGCAGCAGCAGCAGCAGCAGCAACAACAACAACCACCAAAGAAGAAGAAACACAACGAGGCTAAAAGGGAACCCAAAGACCAGAACCTGCATGTCATTAGTCCTAAAGACAGCATTCAGAAACCGGTGAGGAACTACAGCATAACAGCTGTTCATGGTTTTTTTTTATCTAAGTAAATGAACTCTTTCTAGAAAAGTTGAAGGTTAATGGCAGTTTGTTATTTTTTTTTACTTGTCAGGCGACAGTAAAGCAAAACGCTTCAGCAGAACAACTAAAGCAAAGGAAGACGCTGGCTGCAGCAGAGCGGGAGGAGAACCAGAGGTTGGAGCTCAGTTTATAAGCCAGAGATCAACATTACTGTCATTATACATCAATTACAAAATACTTTATTCATCCCAAAGGAAAATGAAATGTTGCAAATCACATCCAACCTGATTCCATTTACTCAAGTAACTTTTTTGGGGGGAAAAAAAATTAAAAATTACATTTAGTTGTAATTTTACTTTGCTGTTCTTTGCACTACGACTCGAGTCCTGCCATTTACTGGAACAGCAACATATTCAGAGCAATAATGAAGTGAAACTGTTGAGAAAATATATACATTTTCCATTGAAGAGTAAAAAAAGAAAACTTCTTTTTTTATATAAATGTGTTCCACCTGGAAGTAGCAGTTTCAGCTTCATGTTCCAAATGTTTTTGCATTTTAGGCAATAAAATGTTTAGTTTTCTATTTTAAAAAAGGAATTTTTATTCGTATTTTTTTTATGTACTTTTAAATTCCAAAAATCCGCAGAACGTGGAATGTTTTTCTCGCGCGATTAATCGTCATAACACTCGGTTTCAAAAGTAACCATTCGCCGCAGTTCCGCGCGATCCAAACGGGCAAGCAGCAGCTGACGTTCCCCCTTCCTCTCGCCTCCCTCAGAATGATCGTGTGCAACCAGGTGATGAAGTTCATCCTGGACAAGATCGAGAAGGACGAGAAGCAGGCGGCGAAGAAGAGGAAGAAGGAGGAGGTGGTAGAGCAGAAGCGCTCCAAACAGAACGCCACCAAGCTGACCGCTCTGCTGTACAAGCACAAAGAGCAACTGAAGGCCGAGATCCTGAAAAAGAGGGCGCTGCTGGACAAAGAGCTGCAGCTGCAAGTTCAGGTTAGTTTCCCGGAACGTGCAGGTTTTCGGTTGCCATTCCAGACTCTTGAGTGACTTTTGTCTTCCCAGGAGGAGCTGAGGCGGGACCTGGCCCGGCTGCACAGGGAGAAGGAGAAGGCGCGCGCCGCCATCGCTCAGGCCGCCGCCGCGACCGTCAAGGCGGCCTCTTCCCACCCGCCGCACTCCTCCCACGGCTCCCACTCCTCCGCGTCGTCGCTCCACAAGCGGAAGCGGGAGGACGAGCGGGACAAGGACAAAGACAGGGACAGGGACAGGCACCACGAGAAGAACAAGAAGCGGGACAGGGAGAAGGACAGAGAGCGACACCGAGACCGAGACAAGGAGCGCGAGCGCGACAGAGAGCGCGACAGGCACCGGGACAGAGACCGGGACAAAGAGAAGGAGCGGGAAGGCGACCCGGAGCGGGATTCCAGCTCGCTGAAACACAAGAAGAAGAAGAAGAAGCTGTCTTCTACCTCAAAGGACCACAAGAAGGACACCAAGCTGTACTGCATCTGCAAGACGCCGTACGACGAGTCCAAGTAAGCTCAGACGGCTTCCCCGCCACGGTTTGGTTCCAGTTCGGTTTGAATTGTGCAAAGAGAGAACATTCTCTCTCTCTGCTCTCTCGCAGGTTCTACATCGGGTGCGACCTTTGCTCCAACTGGTTCCATGGCGCCTGCGTGGGAATCACGGAAAAGGAGGCCAAGAAGCTGGAGGACTTCGTGTGTAACGACTGCAAACGCGGCCAGGAGGGGCAAAGCAACGAGGAGCTGTACTGCATTTGTCGGACGCCTTACGACGACACACAGTACGACTCTGACACACGTCTCACTGCTATCCATGGCTGCTAAGAACGATTCTTTTTTATTATTATTTTAGTAGTCGAACAATCTGTCCGTTGTTCCGGCAAGTAATCATTTGAAAAATTGCCCATTTTTGTTGTAGCTAGAAAAAGAAAGGAATAAAAAACAAGAACAAGTAAAAAAATAATTCAGGTTTCTTTTCATTTGATCAAACATCACGTTTTAGTCCTGAGGGTGAACTGAGGCTAACATTTTTTTAAAGTGTAAAACAGATGAGAAATTCAACAATTAACTTTTAATTCAATTCAATTGCAACCTTAAATCAAGCCATTAGCATTTGCTGCTTTTTAGAAAATACCTTACTTTTAGTGAAGTTTGAAGTATGAAAAAAGCTTCTTTTTTTTTTTTTTTTTTTTTAATCAAATTGATATTTCTAATTTGTTTTTTTTATTTTTTTTTCACGTCACTACCAGCAGTGCACCGATCCACTATTTCCACTTCCGATACCGATCAGGAAAAACGATGCTGAAACGATTTCTTTTTATAAAAACAAATGTATTGAATTGCAAATTTATTTGACAACAGAACTTCACTTTGGTCAGACAGTGAGTGCGATCAGGATTAGAACAACCAACGTAAAATATAAACAACAAAGAAACCGACAAAAACAACAGGCTGGCTAACTTGGTCAAACTTGGGTCGACTAACTAACCTTCTTTAAAAAGTTAAATATAAAAAAAAATATTGAAGCACGATATCCGAAATTTCTTCAGAGCGCAAATAATCACGGCGCGCCATTGTAGTAATACCTCAGATAGTTCTCGTCTATCTCGTCTATGTCTGTGTTTCGTCCGTCTTTTGATATCCATGAACCCTGTGTCGTCCTCCCTGTCCAATCCTCACCCACAGGTTCTATATTGGCTGTGACCGCTGCCAGAACTGGTACCACGGACGCTGTGTGGGCATCCTGCAGAGCGAAGCCAATCACATCGACGTGTACGTGTGTCCGCAGTGCCAGTCCACAGAGGACGCCATGACGGTACTCTCGCCGCTCACCGACAGAGACTACGAGGGGTTGAAAAGAATATTACGGTCGTTACAGGTTGGAGCTCTCTCTCTCTCTCTTTTTTTTTTTCCTTTTCATCTTCATAATCTGAACTCTGTAAGTTGTGATGTGCCTTTTTCTGACAAATGTGTCCTTTACTAAAGAAAAAGATGCATTTCACGCGTTTGTCTTTTTTTTGTCAGTCTCACAAAATGGCGTGGCCTTTTCTGGAACCGGTGGATCCCCACGACGCGCCGGATTATTACCGCGTGATCAAGGAGCCGATGGGTACGACCTCCGCTCCGTTCTGCGCGCGCCGGCTTTTAGCGAAGGCGACGTTCGTCTCATGCTCATTTGTCTCTCTTTCAAGACTTTTCCACAATGGAAACCCGTTTGCAAAAGCGACATTACCAGAAGCTCACAGAGTTCGTGGCGGACGTGACCAAAATCTTCGACAACTGCCGCTACTACAACCCCAACGACACGCCCTTCTTTCAGTGCGCCGAGGTGCTCGAAGCCTTCTTTGTGCAGAAGCTGAAAGGCTTCAAGGCCAGCAGGTAGGAAGTGCTGCTGCTCCCGCAGAACCCAGTTCTGAGGACTCGCTTGTTTGTGCTCGTAAAGATTTCATTTCTTTATGCAGAAACTCTGTCATGTTTATTTGCTTCTAACTTCATCCCTGTGTTTTTACATCTGCCTGTTTTGTTTTTTTTTAACTAGCATGAGCGGTGTAACTTTAAGTCATAGAATGTAGATTTATTTTCCACATGTGTATGTCGTCACAGTCTTTTCCTGGAACAGTGTTCACACTATCAGAATGTTTTTGTGTGTTTTGTTTTTGTTTGTTTTTTTTTACATTTTGTTGCGATAAAACCACAAACATCAATGTATTTTATTGGGATTCGGTGGCGGCCACCGCTAATAAATGGCCTTCTTTTTGAGTCTGTGTTCTCCAGTTAACGATTGCGCGATCGCTAAATTAGTTGACGATCATTTAAATTATCGATTAACCCGATCAATCGTTTCAGCTTTTGTTTGCACTTGAGATCATTACGCATATTCAGCCCCCAGATAAATGTTTTTATCATTTTTGCACATCTTTGGATCAAATTTATTGTTTTTTCCATAACTAAAGAAAATCTGGAGCTCGGCCAGATTGGAGCGTTTGTGAATAGATATTTTCAAATCTTGCCGCAGAGACGGTTGGCTGTGGTTGTATGTTTAGTATCGTAGACCTCCGAACTCGTCCTCAACTCTTTTGGAGTCTCTAACATTTTTTTTTCCCCCAAGGATTTCCCTGTTTTAAACTCAGCTCTTCAACTCTTAGCGTCTTCCCTGTTACTGCGGAACAAAAGCCGAGTTAGCCGTTGCGCTAACTGAGGCTCGTTTGCTTGCAATGGTGATCTGTCAAATGAACCCGTCCCTGTTCCTGTGTAGGATCTTTATTTGTAGAAAGAGTTCAGCATGATTTGTCTTCCGCTTCATAATTACGCAATATGTTGGTGTGTCCAAATCCAAAATCCCTATAAAACACTGAGGAGTGTGGTTAACGCGTGACAAAACATGAAACGCTTTCACGATTTCATGAAACGCTACGTCTCTCAACACTCTGTTTGCGTCTCTGACATTTTTTGCATTTGTGTCTGTGCGTGTGTGTGTGTGTGTGTGTGTGTGTGTGTGTGTGTGTGTGTGTGTGTGTGTGTGTGTGTGTGTATGTGTTTGTCCACCTGTGCTGCATGCCTGTGATTTAAGCCATTCCATCTTCTTTTTGTTTCTTGCAGATTGTCTGATTCTTAAGTGTGCCAGTCTAGCTGGAGTCTGGACTGGATGCTGGGGGGTCTCTCTGTTGACACTGAAATAAACAAACAAACAAAGAGAAATGAATTATGAGTTTCCAAAACTGCAAAAAGTCTCAAGAAAAGCCCCCCCCACACCACACATACACACACACACAAACACACACACCAACCAGACTCACAACCACCAAATGTGCTCTTTGTTTTTTTGTTTTTTTTTTAAATTTTGTTTTGTTTTGTTTTGTTTTTTCTGAGGAAAGAGTTGTAATCATAGTGGAACAGGAAACATGGCAGACCGGCGGCCATTTTGTTCTCTTCCAGAAGACATTAGGATACTGGCGTTTTGAGCTCAATCAAGCGTTTTAAATGCTTTTTAGTCCCAAGCGTCTATTTATTTCTGTTCAAACATCTCAGTTGAATTGGACATGTTGAAGGTGTTGAGTAAAGTATATATATATATAAATATAAACAAAAAAAAGCTGCATATTTTTTTATAAAGATATATTTATGAAGTGTTTTTGTATGTTACTTCACCTTTTAGTTCTGGATGTTATCTACATTTTATGATGTACAGTGGTTGTGAGATGATATGCCTGACTGTATTTGACCCTTTTTAATAATGATTAAAAAAAAAAAAATCTCATTTTAGATGATTAATTATTTTACAAGTCTAAAATGGTCTGAAGAGAAAGAGAGAGAAAAGTGCGTCTTCCTGTTCCCCGACTCGCATGGTTTTTCGGTCATGAAAGTTCCGGCCTCAAACGAAGGCGTTGGCGCCAACATGGCCGCACGGCTCCCCCGACGCTTTTTTGCATCTTCTGTCTGTGACTTAACTGCAGCAATAAAGAACCTGGAGAGCTCTCAACTCTTCCCCTTCTTCTCCACACCCTGTAGGTCTCATAACAACAAGCTTCAGTCTCCTGCCGCCTCTTAGAAAGCACCGCACGTTGCGCAAACAAAATGCACTTGCCAGGAGTCTGGCTTCTTTACTCCCCCACCCCGCCCCACCGCCCCGTTCCCGTCGAACTGCGACTCCGATGGACGCAGGGTCGGGGGTGGGGCGGAGGGGACCTGTCCTCACGAAGCGGGCCAGCGCAGAGAGAGGCGAGAACAACTTGAGGCGTTTCAGATGGAAGTTTACCTCGGAGAAAACTCTCACGGAGCTCCCATGTTTCCATTTATGTTTTTTTTTTTTTCCTTTTGTTTTTTTTAAGTCATTTTCCTTTTGTCGTCGTTTTGTTTTTTTATTTGGTCGTCTCAAACAGGGACCTGCGATGGAAACGCAATGACTGAGTTTGACTGAGCATCATGTTTCAAGAGTTTTGTGTCTGAACTCGGATGCCACAGTGGAGCAACATTTTATTCCTCACGCATTTCCACTCGCCGTTCATTCTGAAGCGGCGTGAAAGACGGTCTGAAGTACTAAAGTACTAACTATGTGGACATCAGTAGTCTTCTTGGTTGAACGCATATAAATATTCTACTGAGAGTATGATAATAAGCTATTGTAAATGACTTGCTTTGCAGTAGTGACAGAGAAAGAATGAAAAGATGTATTTCAAGGTTTCCTTCCCTGTTTGTAAAAAATTCGTTGGATTTTGACTTGGATTTTTTTGTTTTTTGTTTTTTTTTGTATTACAGCTGAAGAAATATTGATGTATATGAAACTTAATAAAACTTAAAAGACTAACTGGCTCCATTTCCTTCCCCCCACCCATAACATTTATGAGCTTGTTTACTTCACTTTTGTCTCCATATATATTCCCATAAATATAAACTCAGAGAAATGTAACCAAATTGAGTTTGGTGCCAGAAATAATTACAAAGAATGTTTTGGTTTTAAATCTTCAGTTCATAGTTTAACTCCACAAATGGAAAAACACACCTGCTTCAACTTGGTTTTAATTTTGAGAAAATGCATTTTTGCAGCACAAAAATGTGGAAGAATATGAATTGTTGCTGGGAACTGCGATGCTTTCACATACTTTTATTAATGTATTATATACAATTTCCTTTTGCGACATAAGATGACTGAAAACTTAAGCTCAAGTTTAAAAAACCTATTAAACCACTTTCAACAGAAATGCTTATACATGTGATCTTTGAATTAAATTTTATTTTATATTTATCATGTACATAAAATACTTTTCACAGAAAATGTAATTTCCGATTTTACAAATGTTATAAAGTTTTATGATAACTTCAGTTTTGTATAAAGTGGGGGGTTACTATATGCTTTAAAACAAAAATAAATAAGCCAAGCTGAATTTTGAGAGTAGAAAAGAGTCTGTCAAGTAACTTCCTGGTAGAGAATTTTAAATATCACCGTTTAACTCTCGCGATCCTGGATCAGTTTGTTCGCGTTGTGAGCGGCGGCCCGTTCTCAGCCTGAGCTGATCCTGGATCAGGGCGAACTGGAGTCCACATCTCGCGATGTTCTCGTGAAGTGACGGCGTATCCGGTGACGCATGTGATTTTTTTTCAAAACGACCAATGAACGCCGGTGACTGAACGCTTTGGCTCGAATGGCCCAATCAGAGGCCTTCTTTCTGGAATTTAAAGGTCTGTGCGGCATTTTCTGACTACATCGCTCCTGCTCCAGCACTGGGTAAGTGCCCGTCTGCCACTTCGCATTTTTAGTTTTTAAAAATACTTTATGTGCTTCGTGCTTCTTTCACGTGGCACTGACTATTTTCCTCACTTAATTGATAAATGTAGTTGGAATTAAAAATGTGAACGTGGTGTGTTCTTGCCTCGTACCTCATTATCGCGAGGCAATTAGCGCAAAAAATAATAACGAGCGACATAAAAACGTTTTTTTTTTGTGCACAGGGATTACACCACTACAAGAGCTCTTCTCTCCCGAACCAAACAACGAAACAAAAATGTCCGAGAACGTCGCACGCCTGAACAAATTCAAGAACAAAGGCAGAGACGCTAACGTGAGTTTAACACGACCGAGCAGAGCCGGGGTTCACCAAAAACGCTGAATCATTAATTCCACGCTTTCATGTGAACTTGACGCAGGAGCTCCGACGCAGGAGAGTGGAGGTGAACGTCGAGCTACGTAAAGCCAAGAAGGATGACCAGATGTTCAAGAGGAGGAACGTGGCCGCGGCCCCGGATGAGGCGACGTCTCCCCTCCAGGAGAGAAACCAGAACTGCCAGGTGATGCTTTCAGCCACTTCAATTCGCAGCTCTGATGGCGTCAAAAAAAAAAAAAAAAAAAAAAAAAGCCTTGGAGCACAGCTTGCCAAAGACCTGACAGTTTTCATACTAAGTTGATGTTTTTGGGTCCTATTTCTGTCCTACATTACTGCCAGACTAAAATGAATAAATTAATTAATTTTTCACCCATAGAAAAGGAGGCAGGTTTGTTATGAGCTACTATGTGAAATTAACAGTTGCAGTATAAAAGGTGATTTTCGATGGTAAAAAGAGATGGGTAGCAGTTTGATTATAAAATATTGTTAGCCTCGTAGTGTATTTGAACACTGACTGAAATGTGGTGAAAATGACTTAAGAATATTTTGGGACTACAACAAATATTCAGGATGTAGCAATTTATGCAAATATCTCAATTTGGCCCAAGTGCTGTGAGGTGAACAGCATGCAACTCGAAGCAGAATTCATTTTATTTGTTTTTTGGCATTTGTTCTGATGTCTGCTTATGAAATGTTGTGTTCGGCTGAATACTTCCTGTCTGTTGATCCTCCGTTTTTCCTTACCTGTGCAGGCGTTCAGACCGTGGACAGTGGAGGAGATTGTTGCTGGAGTGAACGGTGACAGTCGTGAGTCCCAGCTGCAGGCGACCCAAGCTGCACGGTAATTTATTAAAATAAAGCTGCAAGTAAAAGCTTTTATTTATTTATTTATTTTATTTTAAATATTCTTAACCACGTTTCTGGTGCAGGAAGCTGCTGTCCCGTGACAAACACCCTCCTATCGACCAGATGATCGCCGCCGGCCTCATCCCCAGGTTCGTCTCCTTCCTCGCCCTCACCGACTGCCCTCCGATTCAGTTCGAGGCGTCCTGGGCGCTGACCAACATCGCCTCGGGGACGTCGGATCAGACGGCCGCCGTGGTGGACGGCGGGGCCATCCCCGCCTTCATCAGCCTGGTCACCTCGCCCCAGCAGCACATCAGCGAGCAGGCGGTCTGGGCTCTTGGAAATATCGCTGGTAATTTGCAAATGTATATATATATATATGTATATATATGTCCAGGTTATTTATTTATTTTTGTGCATGATTATTCACACTTACTTCTCTCTTCAGGCGACGGGTCGGATCTTAGAGACAGGGTGCTGAAGCACGGTGCGGTGGCCCCTCTGCTCACTTTGCTGGCAGTCCCTGACATCACTGTGTTCACTGTGAGTAGCGTTTTCTTTGAAATGTGTTCAAATTATGGTTCGACATTTCCCTGAGTGACATCTCCCACCCCAACACTACATTTGTGTAGCAAAAAAAAAAAAGGCTTCTACTTTTGCTTCGACTGTAGAGATAACTCCTGCAAACTTTTGTTTTATTTTTTAAAAATGAAACGCACTTTACTGCACAAATGTCTAACACCAGTTTTGTTAGATGTGAAATTCCCTGGTAATTCACCTCATCCGCCTCTAGGTGGTGTCCTAATCTAATTAAATCTTTTCTCCAAACTGACAGCTGCCTTCTGCTTGTCGTCCTTTCTCTTGATCTCTTCACAGCCTGGCTATCTTAGAAATGTGACCTGGACCCTGTCCAACCTCTGCCGCAACAAGAACCCGTCTCCGCCCATGCACGCCGTTCAGCAGATTCTACCCGCCCTCATCCGCCTGCTGCACCACGACGACCTAGAGGTGTTGGCCGACGCTTGCTGGGCCGTTTCCTACCTGACGGACGGCTCCAACGACCGCATCGACGTGGTGGTTGAAACCGGCGTGATTCCTCGCCTGGTGAAGCTGCTCGGCTTCCAAGAGCTGTCTGTAGTTGTACGTGCCAAACTTCATAAAACTTGCCCTATTCTCTACAGCGACCACATTTCTCCAGGCTCTTGAATAATCCGCTTTTTGCCTTTTCTCTTAGACTCCAGCGCTCCGCGCTCTGGGTAACATCGTGACCGGCACAGACGAGCAGACTCAGGCTGTGCTCGACGCCGGCGCGCTGCGCATGTTTCCTCAACTGCTGCGCCACAAAAAGGCCAACATCCAGAAGGAGGCAGCCTGGACTCTGTCCAACATCACGGCGGGGAAGGACACCCAGATCCAGGAAGTCATCAACGCAGGCCTCGTTCCCTACATGGTGGACCTGCTCGTGCGGGTACGTCCTGGGCAAAGTCATCGTAATTGAATTATATTTGAAAACTCTTCAATGCACAAAGTGGACATTTCTCATCTTTCAGATCAAATGATTTAGTTTGCTTTTGAAATGTTTGCGGTGAGGACTAAAATGTTCAGTTTCCTTCCTTCTGTTTAGTTTTGGTGTTTTCCTCTGTCTGCAGGGTGACTACAAAACCCAAAAAGAGGCGGTGTGGGCAGTAACCAACTTCACCAGCGGGGGCACTGTTCAGCAGGTGGTCTTCCTCGTCCAAGCCAACGTTCTTGAGCCTCTTCTGAATCTGCTTTCCTCCAAGGACAGCAAAACCGTCCTGGTCATTCTGGATGCCATCACAAACGTCTTCCTGGTGAGCGCTCCGTCAGACCAAGACGCGTGAACCCCGTGGCTTCACGCGCAGCTTCTCACGCTTCAAATTTCTCCACGTCAGGCCGGAGACAAAATCGGAGAGTCGGACAAACTGAGTCTGATGATCGAGGAGTGCGGCGGCCTGGACAAGATCGAGGCGCTGCAGTCGCACGAGAACGAGTTGATCTACAAAGCCGCTCTCAACCTGATCGAGAAGTACTTCTCTGAAGAGGTGGGTAGAGATGTTTGACCTTTAGCTCAGCCTGACGCTTTGAACCGTGTGTGACGTTCTCCCGTCTGCTTTCATTGCAGGAAGAGGAGGTGCAGTGCGTGATCCCTGAAGCCACCGATGATGGTTACGCATTCCAGATCAATGAAAACCAGAGCACTTTTAATTTCTAAAGGACTTGTTGCGGTCACTCTGTACTGTAACCTCCCACTGCTACGGTCTGTCCTGTGTTCATGTGATGTTTGCAGATATTTGTATGTGTTGTACATACTTCTTTCATAACAAGAACAAATGTGTAAATAAACTGTTGGATCATTTTGCCAGTTTCACTCTGTTTTTTTTTTTTTTTTTTTTTTTTTTACTTTTATAAACTGCATTAAAAAAGACTTTCAATACTGACCAGGTTTAGTCAGACTGTTTATCTTGCAACAAATTGGAGAAATGTGTGAAAATATTTTATTACACCTTTGAAATGGTTCCGTCCTTTGGTGGATGTTTTGGGATCAATTTACAGTTCAAAAACAGACCTACCATGTATTTCTGCTCTAGTTTCTATTGTAAATATATTGGTGCACTTGAAATAAGACAAAAAACTAATGTAACTTTTCAGAAAAGCATTTAAATCAATTTCTTAATTTTGATAAAGTATTAGTCCGATTGGCAGATTATTTGCCAGTGGAACTGACACTTCATCTTTCTGAGAAGTTACCTGTAAGTCAGTTTTTGCCTTTCGGTTGAAACTCGACTAAAATTACTTGGTAAGATTTTTTTTTTTTTTGTGGTCTCAGTTAATTGACAGAAATGAACGAGATAAAAGTTGATTTTAATTAGAGGTGGGAGAGCTTCCTTTTTTTTATTTAAATTTTTTTTAAAATCTAAAGCTGCATTAGTTTTTAGTGTCAGAATCAGGTGTCGCATCTACATTCAGAACTTCCTAATAGAAAATGAGACGGGCACCTCGAAGGAAAATGATGTAAAAGTTGAACCTTTTCATATATAGGAATGTACAGAATATCCAGAGTAAATGTTGCCAATAAATCAACAAACCTCCAGTTAAAATAAACATGCAAGATGAATGGATGGAGAAAATCTGCAAATATTAATTTTCTTGTCACAACAGACTCTTTGTTGGACTTGTATCCGGACTTTGACTGGGCCACAAGATGTTTTAATTGTATGCTAAATCCACGGCTCCTGGGCCCCTGAAATAATCCCATGTGTTGTGTGCCCAAAATCCAAGATTGGTACGAACTTGGTCCGTCAGCACATGCAGCGGCAGAACTCACAATGAGATTATTTTCATATTGTGTGGCAGATGAGGGCTGTCAAGTTTTGGCCCTCGGCAACAAAAGGTTTGGTGCTGGAAGTTGGATCTCTATGCCAGTCTCAACTCTTTAGCAAATCATTGACAAGACTTGAAAAGAAAAGAAAAAAAAAAGTTATCCAATTATTAGATCAACCAATTTTCATATTAATTTAGAACGTTTTATGCGTCCACACAGCATGATGCTGCCATCTCCGTGCTTCACTGAAATCAACTTCCCGCCCCAGTGGACTCTGTTTAGTAATTCGGTGACTTCTTTTTTTTTGTTTGTTTGTTTATTTTGTCGATGCGTCTGAAAGCACAATGCGTTTTCAGGACGACAGGATTTGTTGGACGGCGAGTGGGCGTCGCTCCTCGCCGCCGCACAGGCGCACAGTGACCCCCCTGCGCGTGAGTCACGGTTCAGCGCCACATGTCGAAGAAATGCCTGTCTCTCCCCCAGAGAGTGCTGTCGTCACCGGTCAGCTCGGGAAGCGGGACCTACCCCGGAGGCTCCGCACTTCAGCAGCCGCGGAGGAGCAGAGAGGAGGCCGGGCCGCGACTGACACGGGCTCTCCCCGAAGATGTGAAGACAAACGCCGCGTTACAGCACCGCGTCTCCCCCCCCCCCTCTCCCTCCTCCTCACGCTCCAGCACCGGAGGAGACGTTTTTTATTTTTTTTATTTTGTTTTTATTTTATTTTATTTTTTTTAGTTAAAACAGTCTGCTGCATCGCTTTTTTTTATATATTTACGTTCTTCCCTCTTTTCTTTCTTCTAATTTTGACTCCATTATTGTTTTTGCATTTCTGAGCGGTCGCTATGGCAGTTCTGTCCACATCCGGGCTACGATGCTTTGACTCCATTATTGTCTAAAACTGGCGGAGAGGTTCATTAAACCTTATTATTATTATTGTTATTTTTCCACACCCGACGACACGTTTTCAGTGGGCGCAGTGAAGGCTGGGACCAAGAGGAGATGTCCAACCAAGGAGTCCGGCGGAACGGCCCCGTCAAGCTGAGATTAACAGGTAGCCAGCGCCGCTTTTTTTTTTTTTTTCTTCTTTTTTTTTTTTTTTAAATCCCCCGATTTATATTCCCACACACTTAGCGAGCGGAGGCTGGGTGTATTTGCTGGAGGCGAGCAGTTCCCATGGGCCACGGAGTTGGCTCTCCCTCTCTCTCCCCCTGTCGCCGCTGCCGCTCTTCCCACAAGTGCTCCGCATTAATTAATTTAACTCTGAATTTATTTCACGTCGCCGGCTCAAACGCGGCGTCCCCGCGGGGGACGGGCGAGGCGGAGCTCGGGCGAGCGCGGCGTTTTGATATTGTGTCGTTCCTGGAAGTAGTCTGAGCCCTGCGATCGTCGCCAGTGACCACCTCCAACCACACGGACTGACGGAGCGGGGCTCGCGGGGTTGAGCCGCTCGGTGCGGCGCGTTGTGTTCCGCCTGTTTCATCACTAATTTGGGGCTTACTGAGGAATGGAGGAAAGAAAGGAAAAAAAAAAAAAAAGATGGGGAGGTTAAAAGAAAGAGCACGTGATGTATTGCATTTCCAGATACTTAAACACATGTGCGCCTTCCTCGCTGTTTGACAGACGGCTTCCCATTTAAAGTTGGCTAGCCTGGGTTAGCCTAGCCAGTTAGCCTTTCTGCCAGAACACAAGGCTCGGTTTAGATAACAAACAACTCCACCGGTCACAAGAGCGAGGCTCTAAACAGTGTGCAGTGTCCCCGAACTGTGTTCAGACGGGCTGCTGGCTCCTGTGTTTGTGTTGCGAGTTGAAGCAGGTTGTCATCCTGCATGACAGTAAATGGTGTAGGGACATTTTCTGGAAAACTGTCAAAGCAAGAGATTTGATGTGCAGGAGCATTAAAATGCAATTTGATTGATGTCTATGTGGGTTTCAAAAGCTGTGTGTGTGTTTTTTTAAACTGAATATGCACTGAAAAGTTGTGATGCGGAATGAAACATAATTTGTCAATAAAGTATTACTACTATTATTATTATTATTATTATGAAAGAGCTACAATTTTAGGTGTTTAAAATGAAGATGTCAGTTGTGAAGCTTGCAGGCTTACCCGAAAATTTCAAATATAAAAAACAAGAAGAAGAAGAATACCATATTTGTGTAAAGTGAGGGCTAATTTGCAGCACAGGAAAGTGCAGAGTAGTTCTTAAAAATGGCACATTTCGATTTTAAAAAGTTCAAATGGTTGAGGAAAATTTGAAAACGTCAAATCCAGATTCGTATGAATTTCGCAGTTTTGAAAATCATACGAGACTTGATGTTTGAGAGTCACGATATATCGGCCTTTTTATCTGTATCGGTTAACTTTTGATAAACCAGGATGGATTCCATGAGTAAAACCGATGTTTGTTTCCTCCTCGTTTCCCTTCATGTCTGCGTTTCTGGAGCGGGAACGTAGGGCGGCCATGTGATACTTCTTTATTCAGAGTGTCGAAAGGATTGAGAGATCCATATAAATATGCAGTACGACTAAATATCGGTTACCGCTGTCACCGACTAGGATTTTTCAAATCGGTGCATTGCACAGTTGATTTACTGGGAAGAAATCGCAAAATATTCTGCCCATGATTGTGGACGTCGTGCGTCCCATGGCGACATTTGTCCTGAAATTTACATTGTTACTCCTTTGCAAAAGTTTTTGCATTCATGGGATGTGACAGAGTTTTTGAAACAGAGTTTTTGCAGATTACTATGGCTGCATACACGTAAGTTTCTTTTAGTTGATAAAACCGAAGTAGAATAAATAGCAAGTGCAAGCACATCCATGGAAGTGGAGCAGGTGACCGTGTTTGTTATTGTAGAGGAAGCAGGTCAGTGTTAAACTGTATTATTATTGTTATTATTATTAGATCAGCGGTCCCGCCTGAACCAGTGACCCGCTCTCACCTCTGCGTTATGATTCATTGTGAAACATTAACATGTGATCCCTCTGCAGCCGCATTATGCTGTGCAGCTCTGTCTCTCTCCCGCTCTCTCTAAACCACTTGGTTTGTGCCTTTTTCAAACAAACGGGGGAAAGAACAAGAAGAAGAAGAGGAGAGAGAAAAAAAAGGGTTTACATGAAAGCAGTTTGGTGTTTTGACTGGGATAGGGGTCACACAGCTGCCCTTTATTTGATCTACAGCCAGGTCGTGACCTGAATGCCTTTTAAAGAGGCTGTCTGCTTCCACCAGGAGGTGGGGGCAAAATAAACGTTCAAACCCCGCCGCGGTTCCTGTCCGACAAGAAGCAGAAACTTTAGGTAGTCTTAGTCAACATGCTCAAGGACGGCGATCTTTCGACCGTGTTTGTGGTTGTTCCTTGTTCGTTACTGGGAATTTTCACGCATGACTCGGGCGCACTGCAAAACACTGCGAGGGTTTACTTTAGAGAACAGAGAGAGGTTGAGAGTCAGCTTTGCTGTACTTCTTTCAGCCTTCTTGTTATCCACCAAAAATCTTGCTCTCTAATGTCCTCAAAAAAGCAGTTTACTTTTTAAATGGCCCCTTAAGCACTTTATGAACACCAAAAACATCAATCTTTGATTTGAAATTGGACTCTCTTGTAAAGATATTGGAATATTGCTTTTTCTAGGCACAAGTATCATACAAAATGTAATTATCAACAGTATATTGAATTCTCATAACCATATAATACCATCACAGATGCACCGATATGGAAAATTTGGGCTGATATCGTTAGGCGATATTAATATTTCTCTTATGGCTGATATTTAGGACGCAGCGCTTGCAGTTTTCTGGCCAATTGCGATCCGTAAAACGCCTGACCTGCCGATCCCGATTTTGGCCGATACCAATTTATTTAATTTTGTCTGAAATGTCGCTAAATTCTGCTAGAAAGTCGCCTGACAATTGTTAGCCACAAACATGCTGACATGACCTAGTGGGACGGTCTGTCGGTCAAACCGGAGCAGAAGTGGCCGGTTTTAAGATCTTTGCCGATAAGATCGGCTTGACGTGTAAGCATTGGCTGATCTCCCAAAATCAAGAAAATCGGGCAATATTATCGTACATCGGCATAACGTTTGGGATCATTTATCATCCAGCAAAATGTGTTATCCTGACAGGCCTACTTATCATAGCTTCACATTTTCCCATTATGGCAGAGTCCTAATTCTCAGGCCCTAATATTTAGTCTCTCAGTGATTGGTGTTCTGGACATATCACCTCCATACCTTCCTTACTTACAAAATATTCAGAACTAGAGCATTTTGATTTCGGTGCTGCCCTGGATGACCTGCAGTTCTCTCCTGATGGAATCCTGGGAATGTGACTGCTGTGAAAAATGGCGGGAGCCTGCAGACCGGCTCTCCCGGCGCAGCACCTCAAAACACCTCCGGGAACAGCTGGACATCTGGGTCACTGTCAGCGCATTCGCTCACACGTGGCCTGTCACCATGACAACTGTTGCTGGGTGTTAAAATTGTCCCAGAAGTGATTGCGATGAACGATAACGTTGTCATTTTGAGATCATTTTAAACAGTAATGATGACAATGATGGCATATCAATGCAAACATACCCTCTCAAAATGAAACAAAACTGAATTTCTAAAGGAGATTTAACACCGAAACTGGAAAACAGGTTAAATAATCCAAAGTAAACAACAATTAAAATGGATTATGATGGTTTTGTGGTCAAACTAATGTTTAAAAAGATGATAGTAATCAGACAGTTTAGACCAGAAAATCAGGCAAAAGTGGCAGGAAGTGCAAACTACTCTGAAACGGGTGTCAAGTATTTGTAGCGTCTCTCAAGATGCAGACTTTTCAATAATATTAAACTGGAGCATGTCTTTAACAACTCTTGTCCAGATGTAAATTATCTCACTTGTTTCAGTTTATCGTGCGATTTATTGACGTGTCGCTTATCGGGACGGGCTTAGTCACTCTTGCGTTTTCTTTTGGTCCTCAGGAAGGTTCCTTTGAACCCGCAGGGTCGGCGCGACGGAACCTCCACGCCGTGGTCGTCCACGCAGCGGCGTCCGCCGAATGAGGCCTCTGCAGCCTGACTTTTTCGGATCCTGTCGCGTGGCTGCTCATTAGCGTCTCCTCGGTTTGTCTTGTAGGCGTCCATTTGAACCAGATGTCCCACGTGTTTGCCAGCTTCGAAACGTGAAATAGAAAAAGAGATTTGCTAAAACCAACACTTTGGGGGGCTGTGAGGGGAGGGGGGGCGACTCGTCCGCCTCCTCCTCCTCTGCTGCCGTACAGCTGATCACTTCGATGTTATGTCACATGTAAACAGAGCTAATGGCATTACATGCTCCGCCGTCTGGGGCATAAATTACACCATGAAAGCACGGCTCATTGCTTTGTGTGATCATTCATAAATTCTCCCCTGGCTCTTGGAGTGTAGTAATGGAGCAGGGGGTGTGGGGGTCGGGGTGTGGGGGCACTTTCTGTACATCTTTAAATGGGATGACATCACTGGTGGGAAAGCCACACAGAGCGTCTTCCTCCGGATGGGATTAGGATTTTGCAATGGAGGGGAAAAAAAAAAGAAAGAGAATCTGAAGTGTAAAGACATTTTTTGTTGTTGTTGTTTTTTTGTTTTTTTTTTACAGTTCAGCTCCACATTCTCGACGTCTATTGTTGCTCCGTCCGGGGGTTTCACGTGCGACTTGTTGAGCATATGGTTTGCTCGTCTGGATTCTTTGGCCCGATGCAGATCGGCGGAGAGAGCTATCTCAGTGGGATTCCCTAAAAGTCTCTACTCACGTTCCCACCTCTTCCTCTTCCCGACTGTTCTTTCCGACTGTAAGCGTCTTCCCCCCTCAGGCTGAAGCGTATTTCAATATTTCACCTCCCACCCGAACCGACTGAGCTTCGACGCACTCCTAAAGAGAGGGGCGTCCGTGCGTCCTTAAAAGGAATGACGTTTATTCTCAAGAAACTTTTCTATCATGCAAACATCTTCGTTATGTTCTGGAGGACATCCTAGCTGCTAACAAGGCTGGGCAATGAATCGATAACAACGTGTATCGCAATACACGTGATCAATATCGACAGGTGGTACATCTGATAGGACGTTCACTGAACTCTGATCCAGAAATGCACGGCATTCTGGGGGACATAGGCAGAGAAAAGACTTTAGCCGCTCCACTTCTCCCCGCTAGCGTAAGCAAGGCTGGTGTCACCGACTAATTCACTCACTCACTCTTTGGTTACCTAGCAACAACCTGTTGAGTGGCAGTTTTGGGTAACGCCAACATGCCTTACACTGCTTAAAAATAACCAACGGCATGGAGCGAAAACTGTGGACAGAACAGGAAAGGTCACGCTGCTATTGTGGCTGTACTTCAGATATTTAAAACAATAAAACAATAAATAATAATTATTATTGGTCTGATGAGAAAAGCTTCTTTTGTTGTACGTTTTTCAGCCATGTTGTCCAGACTCAGCAGCTAATAAACCCTTGCTAGCTGGCTAGCAGTTAGCCAACTAGCTAGTTGTCCACTGTTCCAGCGCTAGCTGCTCTACCAATGATAGGCGATCTATCATATTGGTCTAATTGATCTAATTAGCCAGCTAGCAGAAATAAGAAGAAGCTTTTTTGCCAGCTGGGTCATTTCTGTTGCTAACCCGTTGATGCTACGAACATTCTGGGCAACAAAACCTGCCACTACTATATAAAATCTGCAATTTTCTTTCCTTTCATCGATAATGGACTTAAAAAGGGTCTTAAAATGTCTTAAATTGAGTTGGTGAAACCTGCAGAAACCCTGTCTCCGTTCTCCATTCCGTGTCATGCATTCTGCTTCTTTTTCTTTCTTTTTTTTTCCACGTTTAATTGCTGACGATTAGCAGTCGATGATGCTGCAGCTGTTTCTGCAAAACTGGAGGTCGCCAGTGCCGTTATTTTTGGAAGAAAACCTTGTTTAAAAAAAAAAAAAAATGTGTGTGGGGGGGGGGGGGGTGCGTCCTGTCTGTTCGATGACTGACGGTTGAATGGGCACAGATGCCGCCTGAGAAGAGGACAGGCTTGTTTTAACGATGCAACAAAGGCCCTTGGGGTTTCACACTGGCCCCACTGTGTGGCGTGGCCTGAAAAGGCTCGAGGTCTCTCCTTTTTTGTGTGCTTCTTAGTCTGACTGTAGTCCACAGATGAGGGGGGGTTGTCTTTGGATCTTTGTTGGCTAATTGAAGAAGATTTCCCTGCAGCTGGGCGTAGAAGGTTGGGAGGCAACGGGGGGTGGGGGGGCTTTCTGTAGAGGCACAGGACCTGACGATCAAGGAAGTTTTAATGTGGTCTGCGCTAGCTCTGGGTGCATTCATGTGGTCTCAGTCAGAGCTGTGTGTTTTTTCTTTTTTCTTCTTCTTCTTCTTTTTTTTTTTTTTTTACAGAGTGGCTGTATGGAAGTGATTTGAGTTCATCTGGGTGTTCAGACAGGATACGTCGTAAATACGCCGTGATTAGCTACATGTGGTGAGAGGGGCCTCGGTGCGGAGATGCATTTTAAGGGTAACATTTCCCCCATTTTCTTTTTTTCTTTTCTTCTCGCTTTTGAGACGAAAGATGCGAAAATAAACAAAATGATCTGGGGCGGTAATAGGGGGTGAAAAAAAAAAAATGACGACGGGAAGCTGAAGCTCTTATGGAGCATAATTTGTAAACATTTGGTTTCCCTCCCGCCGAGAGCCTCCCGACGATTTAAATAGTTTTGCCAATTAATTGACTTGCTGGAGTTTGGGTTTGGTGTTGGTTCAGCTGCGCCGTGGCGATGACGCAGCTCCCCGCGCTCCGTCCTCCTACAGAGGGATTGTTCCGTGGCCCGAACGATTGTCCAGACGTCACCTCTGGCAGAGCGTTCCTCCGTTTGAAGCTCACTTTTAATCACAAAGGAAGAGGTGTAGTGCTTGTGTTACTCAGCGACATGCCAGAAATATCATAACTCTGGGTGGCTCACGGCTTCAGCCTGTCCCTTTGTGTAAACAGTAGCCAATCGAGCTAGTTGAGTGGTTGCTATGTGTGGTTTCGGGAGGCCAGCCCTTCTTGCCAAGCAGATCATCAACGCGTCAATATGGCTGCTTTGTTGTAACAATTTCAGAACCATGTGATTGGAAGGGGAGCGTAAACGTAGCAAAACACATCTAATTATTGTGGTTTATCCTTATTGTCTACGCACTAACTTTGTCACGGTGTCTTTGATGGAATTCCAGTAAAAACATTTGTGGTTGTACCCAGACAGAAAAAGTGTGAGAATCTTTGCAAAGTGATGTCTATCGAGTTATAGTTTCAGAACAGATTGGGTTCTGGTCGTCTAGTAAGTCAGCAAGCTGTAAAAATTACGGATGCACGGGATGGAGGCTTTCGATTTGGGCGGTTGCATCAGGAAGAACTAGAAAATACAATGTCTGTCTGTCGTCCCCTGATATGCATGTGTTTGAGTAAGTTTCCCTTAGTTGCTGTTGAGTACTGAAAGATGACATCACCTGTTTTCTGCTTCCATTTTAATTGGTCGGACTTCAACAGAAGGTTCTGGGCACCATTCCTGCAAGATCCACAGCTGGTTGTTGCGACGTATTGGCATCAACATCGGCATCGGATGATTTTTGAAAACATCCGTTTGATGAGTTAAACTGGGCCGATATTAACATCCAATGTGTTTGTTTCCTTCTTGATGCTTTTTTTTCCTCCTTTTTTCGGATGGGAGAGGAATGGCTGTATATGATATCGGTAAATATCGACCATGACGGCAGCATCGATATCGAACGGTGATATCGGCCCAAATTTTCAAATCGGTGCTTTCCTTTTTAAACATGCAAGAATTTATAAAGGAATGCTTTTAATTGTTATTTAATCAAACATTTTCATATGCATATGTGTAAAATAAAGCAGAAATATATTTTGTTATAGGCAGACAATAATGCAGTATTTCCATGTTAAACTTAATTTTTTTTGGTTTTTTTAATGACATTTATTACAAATTAATCCCATTCAAACGTTCTCATCCAACACCCGTCCAATGAGCTAAAGTCCAATGTTTTTTAGGTAAAATTCTGCTAATTCATATTTGTTCCCAACTGTTTGAAGTCCTAACTTAAATACCGTCAGTCTGCATTGATAAATTATGAGCATGATGCACATTTATAAAACGATCACGACGGGTTGACGATGAGCAGGAATCTGAAAAGCTGCGTTTTTGAGCACCATTGCTGCGTAACCTCTAAAACGCTTGCTTTTATTTCCAGAGCCTACACAAAGTATTTCAAAATAACTCTAGTTAACTGTGAAGGAGCGACCTTTAACTTGCGACAAACCTTCAGATTTAACACCTGATGGAAACCTTTCAGTCTGAACCGGGCCAAATTCACAAGTTGAACCTCTTTGAGTATCAGTTCAGAATAAAGTTTTCTGTCACCAGAGGGACAGAGTGTGTTTTATTTAAAGGTCCATCGTCCTTTCGGGGGGGTGGGGTTTGAGTGAGACCGTCTTCAGAGGCCGGTTCTGTTAACCTGGCTGTGGTTCTTGTAATGGGTCAGAATTGGATTAGTGGTGAATGTGAGGGAAGGGAATTTATTCTTCCCTCACCGAATGGATATTCGGCTCCTGGCTTTACTTCTATCCTCCCTGCCTCACTGTCTGCATAATCCCTGTTTCGTTCCAATCTCTTAAACTAGAAATCCCTTTGAAGTTTGGCCTCTTGCAATTAGCAATAAATCAATTAATCGCATTACAAATGAAAGCATGATTTATTGCTTTTCTCTTTTCTCTTTTCCAACCAAAAAACTCGACGACTAAAGTCCTCAAACCCTTGCGTTGGTCTCAACTAGCCCCTTTTTTCTCATTCATTTTGTTTACAGAGACTTCTTATGTCATTTTATTTATTGTTTCTGTTGTTTTCTTTATTCATTTAGGGTATGTCCACGCTTAAATGTTCTTTAGAGTTTAAAGTGGATCGATTTGAGAAATTGTGTTCTTGCATTACCATACCATAACCATTTTACTGCGTCTCAAAACAACAATATCGTCATTTATCGCAATAATTTCTGGGACAATTTATCGTCCAGCAAAATGAGTTCTCGTGAAGTTGCATTCCGTTTAGTCCTGATTGTTCCAGAATCGAGGCGTCAACATTTTTTGGCCGAAATTGTCGAGTATTCATGGGATAAGAAAAAAAACAAAAAAACCCTGAAATGAAGCAAGTATTTGTCCATTTTTTATTGTAGGATAGGATATTTTTTGTAGAACCACAACATCAAAATAAATAAATAAATTGCGTGTTTTGCTGTATTAAATCTTTTAGGCTCGGTTTAACTGATTTACCGCCAATTAGAAGAACAGGATTTCTGTCGCTTGCATTCGGAACCGCTCGCTATATTTAGCTGAGTTTAACGCGTTCAGTAAAAGCTGATTTATGTGCAACACAGTTGGGTTTTCAGAAACGAACTTTTTATACAGGCTTTGTTTGTAAAAGGGCGAATACTTTGGGTTGTGGTTAGCAACATAAAATGATGTCGATAATAATTCTTAATCTGGTTAAAAAATAAAAAGTCAGACCGAGGGCCACTAATGGTTATTTTCACTCACTCGTTTTCTTTCTTTCTTTGCAAAACACTCACACTTTTTGACATCTTTTCCTTTTTTGTGACATTACCATCACAAACTATCACTTATTAGTGCAGAACGATGAAGTGGGAAAGGAAATGACATAAAGATTTCTGTAAATTTTTCTCCTTCTGCTCCGACGCCGCCAAATAAAATCCAACCCGATGCCTTTAAGTCACCTGGTAAAACATGGCGGTGGCAGCACCGTGCCGCGAGGAGAGAACTAAATCTAGAGCGCATCATAAGAACAAACTACAAACATGCATCTGGCTCTACAATGGAGCCAGATGCTCCAAAGTGATCAAACTTTATTAGACTTTATTTATTAAACTGAACCGGTGGCTTCTTCCACATTGTTCCATTTTGCAAGGAACAATGGGGAAAAAATTGTCTTGTCCTTTGATCTCCTTTCAAAAATCCTGCAGCTTTTTCAAAGTATCGATTTTGGTGGCTGGTTACAAGAGCATGCCGCACTTTTTAGATTGTTTAAGGAAAAGAACAACATTGTGCGAGTATGGATCAGCAGGCAGGGATTTGTTCTTGGGCGCACAGGCTCTGCGTCTGATTACAAGCTCTCGGGGTTAACGCTGTATAACCCGGTGCATGTGGAAGGTTCTCCAGTCCGCCGCGTCGCCGTCTGAGCGGTCGTTGATGCAAACCCAACAAGACGCCAACGGCTGTATGTTTGGATTCGCACAAGATCGCATTTCAAATGGAAGCTCCGCTCAAATGGAGCAAATCCACAACAGGATTGTTAAAAAAAAAACGAAAAGAAAAACAGAGATTAAAAGCACTGTAACCCTTCCCCTCCCCACTAACTCCCTCCCACCGCCACCACTGCCACCACACATGGCGGTTGTTACTCATCCACTCGAATATCGGTTTCTCTATGAGAGCGAGTTTCATTATGTGTAACCGTCTGGTAGATAAAAGTTGTGGCTTGCTTCACAGGAAGACGGTAATGAAGCTAACCTGCAGATCAAAGCTAAAACAGGATGATTCACCTCTGGGGCAGCTTCTTCCACAGACACTGTTATCAGTCTTATTGGGAAACGCTGGTTACGGTGTGTCTCACAGTGCTGCGATAGATGTGGGAATGAACTGTCTGATGGTCTTTTCATTTCTCTCTTCTTTTCTTCCTCTCTTTCTTTTTTTTTTTTTTATATCAAACCAGATGTCAGAATTTTCATTTTTATTTTTGACTGAAATAAATTTATGTCAGTTTATCATCCATCTGCAAGGATGTGTCATATTGACAGCAAAACTTTTAACTTTGGACAGATGTCAAAATGCTGGTCATCCAGTGGCTCTTGTAAGTGTTTTGTGTAGCCAAACAGCGTTAATTTGAGTTTGTATGCAATAGACCTAACTAATCCGCTAACGTGCTAATAGTAGAACCAATTTTTCTTTTAGCCCTTTTTCTAACTTTTGATAACTTTTATCGCACTTTGCTTCCTTTGAGAAATTAAACAAACTAATTTACTTGGCTGCTTTGTAAGCGTTCTGTTGACATCTGTGTTGAAGTTTTGCTCATTGCTGCGTTACGTCATGAATAGATGTTTGTAGTTAGACGTTTGTATTGATGCTCTCATTTTGAAGTGGATGAAGACTTTATTTCAAATAAAAAAATAAAAAGGAACAAAATAAAACATGGATATTAGTGGAGGAGTTTAAGTGCCTTGGGGTTTTGTTCATGATTAATAAAAAAATGGTGTGAGAGATTGGGGTGTGGTCTGCAGAGAGTCGAAGGCTGTACCGGTGTGTTGTGGTGAAGAGAGAGCTGAACCAAAAGGCGAAGCTCTCGATTTACCGATCGATCTACGTTCCCATCCTCATCCACGGTCACCATCTTTGGGTAGTGACTGAAAGATTGAGATTGTGAATACAAGCGACCACAGTGAGTTCCCCGCAGGATGACCTGGTGGAGAGACTATGTCCCCTGTGTGGCCTGGGAGCGCTTTGGGATTCCCCTGCAAAATGGGAAAAGGGAAGTCTGAGGAAGTCGCGAGTCTTTCTGCTTGGGCTTCTTCCTCCGCAACCCAATGCTGAATTAAGCAGAAGACAATGGCTGGATGGATCTTTATGTTTTTCAAGACGTCAGAAATCTTGGGAACCGATCAGTTTCTCCTCCCCTTGACTATTGTTGCTTTTGTTTACGAGATCAGATCCCAATAAAACATATGGCAGCGTGACAGAATGTTCAGGCACCAAGAATACTTTCAGGGTATTTCATTTGGGTCGGCCATGCCGCTTGCTAATGGCTGCTATCTGGATGACTGAGCGCATTGTGGAGGCTGATTATTGCCTGCAACTATATGCAGCGTCATTCAGCTGTGCCTTTTCATCAAGAGACCACCCCTGTGGGTTAATCATGACAATTTAAGAGAACGCTTCACATCTCAAAGTACGATGACGAAGCGCTTTAGCAAATTGCAGTGTTGCGTTTCGTGCCTGATTAAGGGAAGTTGTTGGGAGTATTAGACGGTTGTCTAAGTTCCTTTATTGGCACATCAGACAGCAGAAAACGGGAAATCGTGGCACTGATGTAACAATATCTCTATGACCAAAACTTCCTAGGAAAGTTGGCGGGCAGGGAAGCAAAGTAGCAGTTTTCTGGCAACAAAGAGGCAAGTGTGGCCGTCCACCTCGACTAAGCAGGACGGTGCTACTACTCCTGCAGCTCGATGCTCCATCTTCCTCAGTTACATCAGAGGGGACGAGGAGGCCAAGAAGCGAGGAAAGCCATGCAGCCGCTCACAACAGCCCCAGGTCCCGGCCAGCGGAGCTCCGCTCGTTGTTTTCACTTCAGCCCCGGCCGTGATGGCACTGTGGAACACTTTACTCGCCTGGATGACTTTGTGTTGGACACGTTGAGGTGTACACAGTGGAAAGAGAGAGTGATGTAGTCTGCAGGGGTAACAGGAATGCCACTGCAGATTGCCATTGTGGCATAGTTTCCCACTTTTCGCAGCTGAAAACGGGGAGAGGAGTTATGCAATTACAGTGGACTGTATCTTGGAAGGAAAAGGTGACGTTAGATGGATGAAATGTTCTCACACCAAGAATGTAGCCAGTCCCCCCACCCCCCCCCTCTCTCTCACCCCCTGCTCCCGAGTGTGGATATGTGTGTTAAGCTTCTCTTATGTTGCTGAACAGGTTTGTTAAAAGCATTTCGAGTCAACTACATGTGTCTTATTGGAGTTGCGTTGCTGTTGTGGTTCTTTGTGTCTTTGTGGAGGGTCAGGTTTGGTTGCAGGACGGTCTCAGTTTAACGTCACTGTTTTCTTCAGGCTCTTAGGTTACTGTGGCCAGATTTCTTTGAGCTTAAATCGTTTTTAAAGTTAGTTTCCTGGCTGTGTTTCTGTAATAATCACTGTGATGTATCCATCTTGTTGTGATTGACATGAAAGCACTTTTTTGTGTGTCTTTTAATTTTCTGTGACACTCAGTGTTATGCGTCAAGAAAACTGATGTAATTATTAGAAATGCATCAATTTAACCAAAAGTTAAGAGTCTGAGAATTTTCCCGTGATCAGCAGGTCAAGTCCTAAAAATTGTAATATTTTAAACTTCCTTACCTTCCTACCTGGGTAGCAATTAGTAAAACGACAGTCTCAAGGTGTCCACTTAGGATTAAACCATTTGTAATGTTTTAAGTTCCCATCTGCAATATACCTGTGACTCCATCAGACAGCGTCAACTACCAATGTGTGGCTTTTATCCATTTATAACTACTACATTTAGATTTTTTTTTGTAGTGAAAATGTATTCTACCGCTGTCATCTAAAGAGCCGACACGTTCTGAGTCATAACTTTGCAGCCAGTGCGCTGAACGTAGAAACCTTTGCGATTTCCAGATCAGAGCCTGCTCCATGACAAGACAGTGGATGAAAGTTGGAAGCATAAAACATCGCAACTTTACTCTCCTTTGTTCATCCTTCCTGTTATCAGTTTTGAGTTTCGCTCTCTCGTGCGAGTCAAAGGAGTTGCGGCTAGTTTCTCTTACATTTCTGTGCCCATTTTGGTTTCCTCAGATTTCACAGACACTGAAAATTGTAAATTTTTCAAAGTAACTGTTTCCAAGCAGAATAGTGCTGGTAGGGAAGTATTCTAGAGGATGGATCAGATTTTCACATTTCCCTCACTTTGAAGCTAAAATGCCTGATTTATTAGATTGTACATTTTCTGTTTATTTTTTGGTTAATCACCGGACATCAAATGAACCCAGGTGTATATTCATCACCCGCTCGTTCCTTCTCAAATTCTCAATTTTTGACCAGATTGCTCTTTCGCTTCCTCACACCAGGCGCACGCAAAGATAATGGATCATATCTGAATGAGACTGTTATTTTTAACTTGGAAAGTACAGTATTTTTTTTTCCTTGGTAACCCTTTTTTCTTCTTTTTTTTTTTTTTTTTCCCTCCTCAATAAAGATGATGTACTGGTGTATTCTGTTACTGCTGTTCCTTTTCTATTTGTCTAAGTCCTGGAAATTACAGCTCTGCAGAAAGGTATTAAAGGATATTCCTGGCAGTTCAGGGTTCCATGATCACTTCGCTTCCAATGACTTAATAATATTTGTGTTGTGTGACCAAAAGAGGTCTCGTCAGATTTGAATATTACATAAGTGGATTTGTTAAGATTTAAGGAGCAGGCCAAGGAGATGTATTCCTGTGGTTGTAAGTCGCTGTGCAGCTTTCGCAGACCTGGGTTCGGTTTCTGAAACTCCCCTCTTCTGCCTGGCTGCATTTTTCAGTGATGAAGTTTGTCCCTGTCAGAGTATTTTTTTTAAAAAGGTCACCTACTTTTGAAGGAAATTAGTCGTTAATGATTTACTTAGCATATTTTGACAATCAAGCCGTTTCTGTGACACGTCCAAATTCATTTCTGGGGGGGAAGAAAAGCTTTTTATTGGCTGGGAAATATACCAATTAACTCTGTCTATATTTGATAGTTTCTGCATTTGTGATCTTATACATTAGGATTATATCAGCTGAACAAATAGCAAATAATTATTGAAACAAATTTGGGCGGATTATAGGTACTTCCCTGATAACATTAAAGTAATCATCAATAAGTTGAAAGTGCAAATGTTCTCAGCTTTGGGAGAAAAGGTGATCGGCCGATGTTTGCACGCGAAACCGACCTTATCATACAATCTTATCCACCTCCTCCAGTCTGTCCTCTTTAGCTCTGCCGGTTAGAAACCTTATCACTATATTTAGTGACTTTTCAAACATAAAAAAATCAATTGCAATCTTAAGGTCAGGCTTTTCAAAAGATCAGTGATTTGCTAGAAAACTGCAATCGGAGCTTCTCTCAGAGTAGTGGAAGAGCGAGGCCGTGTTCCCTGTGTGTATTAGGATGAATAACTTCATGTCTGAGAGCTTGTCATGCGTGGAAGCGCCAGCGCTCTGCTAATATTAGCCCCCCATCTGCTGCGGGCCCGGTGATAATGATCTACAGAGACCATGTGCAAGACTAAACACTGGAAACAGATCAGGAGACGCTTCAGACACCAGATGACACGAGATGAAGAGCAGCTCGACTGGTAACAACTTGGAAGTCTGCGCTGTCACCTCCACTCTCCGTCCAGGCGTCGCGTCCAAGAAAACGTCGGTGAAGGAGCGGAGAGGGGAAAAGGAAGCCCCTTTTGTTTATGGAGTAACAATGTTGCGCATGAGACGGGGAGTCGAGACGAGAGCAGACAAACGGGCAGGCGAAAGGTTGGGGAGCGAGGGGGAGTAGCCGGTGGGAGTATGTTCTCTAAAGACGCCTCAGACTGTCTGGTGGTGCTTGGGTCAGTGCGTACGACTGGAGGAACCAGGTGGACAGGAAAGGGAGGTTCAGCACACGGTCAACCTGAGCTAGAGGCCTGAAGAGATTTGTTTAGGTTCACGCAAAGTTACAGTTTCATGCGAGCAGACGAGCAGGCCGGTTCTCCCAAGCGGCTCCTTCCTCTCGTCAAGCTGCCCTTCCATGTAGTGGATGGGAATGGAGGGTCATTAGCAGCCAGTCGTGTTGGTTCCCACAACCCCAATTCCTCCTCCTCCTCCTCCTCCTCCTCCTCCTCGTAGGCTCCGGTGTAATGGTTAACCACAGCGCAGCAGAATAAAAGGAGTCCTTACTTTCCCCATAGTGCTCAGTTCCTTTCCCATGATTCCTTCTTTTCTTCGCTTGTCTTAGCGAGTGTCACAGTGACTGCAAAAGTAGCAGTATTTGTTCGGATCACAGGAAATGAAAGTACTTTCTTACTTTCCTCTTGACTTGATTGCTGCCATGGCGACGCTCCCTCGTCTCTCTGTCTCTCTCTCTCTGCCCGTCTCCCTTAGATGTCACGTGACGGTTCTCTCCCCAGGTGTTTGGCCTGCGCCTGGCAGCCTTCATTGATTCGTCCTCACAGTGAGACTCTTTGTGCGTCGGCCTGGGAGAAACTCTCTGCCCCCCCCCCACACACACACAGGTGGGGACGTTAACTCTGGTCGCTCTGTTGCTGCTGTCGCCAATCAGAAAGAGTTTTTGATTAAAGACGGCGAGGGAAGGAACTGGTCAACGCGGGGCCGATCGTCGGCTGTCGGTCCGCTTGGTTCTGCTTTTCCCAGCCGTCCTGTTTGGACTCCGGCGTGAAAAGCCGTCGTGCGATTTCATAAGGGAGAGAGTACACTCAATACTCAATTTGCGATTGGTACCAAAACCATTGTTTTGTTTTTGCTAACTTTTTTGCATCCCTGCCGTTAAGCCAAAAAAAAAAAAAAAAAAAACCAACATTTTTTCACTTGGTTTCATTGTGACTTCAAATATCTTTGCCACTCAGTGGTCTTCCTGTTGTCTGCACCCCACCACGATTCCCTCCCCATCTGCCCTCATCCCCATCCGTCCACGCTGCGAGCGGAATGAGAAACACGGGCAGCACAGAGATACCCTTCTCTCAGATTTGCCTCAATACTCGCCGTCACTATGACAACAGAGGATTTTATAGAAGGAAGGGTGCGGGGGTCTGGGGCGCACAGGGCAAAGTGTTGCTTCTTTTGAATTAGCGTTTGCCTTTTTTTTTTTTTTTGGGTGGTAACAGGGAAGAAAGTTACCAAAGGCATAAAGTGACCTTATTGTTTTGTACAGTAGTCATATTTTTCTTGTTTTGTTATCCAGGGACTGCAGTTTCTGGATGGAGAGCTTATGCGATGGAGCTGCACAGCATATCGAATCTCATTCGTCATTGCCAAGGACTGTTGAGATACAATACTTGGCAGGCTATGTTATTTCAGGTGCTATGCATTCATACTGTACTTGCCGATAATATAACATAACACCTGAGTATCAATTTTGAGGAACAAGATAAGAAAACGCTTCCCCCTAAATTAGTTTTTCTGGATAAACAATAAAGTGCTAATTTACTTGCATGTTCTTTAGGTTTTCAGCTGAATAAAGTTTGACGTCTGCGTTGAAGGTTTGGTTAGCCACTGTTAAAAATGTGTTGCTATATTTAGAGACTATTCAGATTAAAAAAAAAAAAAAAAAAAGAAAAACAGTATCGGCCTATATCACAGTCACATTACTCTTTTATTAAAGTTTCTTTAATTAATATTGTACTGTAACAATTATATTCCCCTCTGTGATAATAATCCAGTGTCCTAATGACTGCAATTGTCGGTGCCATTTAGCCAGTTAGCCTCTGCAGGTATTATCTAGCTATTAACGTTAAGCTAATTGTGTAAAAAAAAAAAATCTTGCCTCTGAAAGTCATTTTTTTTCTAATTATTCCAGTGCTAAATATTCATAGTTGTTTTAACAGCTCTTTAGGGATTTCCTTTCTGCTGAAGTCAACACTCTCGAGTGTTTTACTGGTTTTTAGCTCTGTAACTCTGCCCCTTGTATGTTTTCATAAGGAGTTTATTTAGGTATAATTGTAGTGTTGCCTTCCTGCTGTGTGGCTAGCTTAGGGCTGCTAATGCACTCACAGGAGGGTCTGCATTTTTTCCCTCCACTTTAGTTTGATTTAGACTGAGGCGGCTGCTCTCTGGGTCGTCTTATGTGTTTAATTGTCTTTTTTTTTCTTTCTTTTTTAAGTGTCTTATGATCTTGCCGTTAGGGGTCCATTTCTGCACATGAGTTAGGATTCGTCAAGCCAATTCTAGCTAAAATTCAACCAAAATCAACACTTGAATTATCTCAAATTTGTGGCTAAATCTACCACTTTTCACTGATTTCCACACCATGAATCCCCTCCAAGTGTCCGCAGACAGACAAACGCAAGGCTTTAGCTCATTCCCTTATCTGTATCAAGAATGAATGAAATCAGTGGCGTCAGAGAGAAGAGCAAGGTGTCTCTCCACCCCCGAGTGCACGCCCGCACGTTGCGGGCAAGTGCTCGCCTGCGTGTTCGCGAGGAATACGACAGAAAGTGATGCATACCAGATGTTTGAGAAATGAGGTGGGCTCCACTGGAACGTAACACATTCCCAGGGTTTGTGGAAAGATTCTTCATGTTCTGCAACGCCGCCACCCTTACCCCCCAACATGGCCACGCAGCCCGCTTCGTCGACTGTTTATCCATCTGCCTCGGTTTCTTTAATCTCGCTCAGGACTTGCGCTTTAGTGCGATTTTTACACCGCTTGTGTGTAAATATTGACACGACTGAAGTTGGTGATGTTTGTGGACACGGTCCTTTAAAAAGTATGAGAGCCAGCACTGTTTCAGTTCCAAGTTCAAGTGATTCAGAGTGACAGTTGACATGGTGTTAGTGTCTGGGTATGTGTGGCATGGAGCACAGGGCCAGAGGAAAAGCCCTGTGCTCCATGCCACTCAGTCAAGATACTCAAGACTGAATATCTTAAGCTTAAACTTGCTACCATGGGAGTATCTTTTGGGCATTTATCTCTGTAAAACAGGGGAGTCTTGCTTGAAACATCTCCCTGACCTGTCTGTTGTGTTCCTTGATCTTTATGATGCTGTTTGTCGACTAAATGTCTCTAACAAGGTTTTGAGGCCGTCACAGAACAGCTGGATTGTTGCTGAGATAAAAAGTTCTCACAGGTAGACTCAACTTACCAGCTAAAATCCTGTCTCTACTGTAAGGTCTAACTCTGGGCAAACCCAGTCCTCAAAGACCATCGTTCTGCAACTGTTGGATGTCTCCCTGGTCCAAAATATTTCAATCAAATGGATGAACTACCTCCTCAGTGCAGTACAGTTCTCCAGAGTCTTGCTAATGACCTCATTATGCGACTCAGGTGTAAAATAAGCCGAGACACATCTAAAAGTTGCAGGACACCGGCTGTGGAGAATTGGAGTTGTGTAGCTGGTTAATGTCTAGTACGGTGCTGGCCAAGTTGGGTTTATCTCCAATGGGAGTGTGTTCCTCACTATGTGGGCATGCATATGGACAGGAAGGTAAACAGATCTGTGGGAACATGGACATCTGGTGATGTCACTTTGCGTGAGTACCCTTCTCTGAAGACTCTTGGTATATTTGTTCAATGTGGGTTGGCTCGTCCAGTTGACAACGTTTGCATTCTACTGCCACAAATCATTGAAAGTTTCTTACGTCAAAGTTTGACCAAGGTATAGTTGATTTGCAGCTCGCTGTATACTACCGCGTCATCGTGGATTGTAAAAATGGTGATTGAGATGTTGTCATTGACATCAATCCACAGGTCAATCAATTATTGCAGCGTGCTGCCAATCAAGTCGCTTGCGCACAAGAGTTCACTTAATATAAATGTTGATACTTGTAAACTGCAGGCCTCTCTTGAAAAACATATATTATTTTTTTAGCTGGTTAAATAAAGATTATCATTAGTTCCAAAAAATTGGAACGGCCCATACAGGATCTGTAAATAGATCTGAATCTGGTCACCTTGGAGAAGAGGCTTTTATGATTTCTGTAGGCAGTAGGTCATGGATTGAGGACTTATCATACTGTTTATCATTTATCGTGATATATTTCTTCTGATAAGTCTGATTTATTGTTGTCTTGATAAATTCCAATTAAAAACTGTCTGTAAAACTATTGTAGGAATGATTCTGCATTTTGCTCAATGAGTATAAATAAACGTCAATGAATTTGAAAATATGATTAAGTGCAGTTACTGTGTGTGGTTTAGTGATACAAATCATATTCCAAATGAGTTTGTTTTTGAAGAGCAGTATTTGTGTTGGTGGTTCAATAATTGCTGCGTCATGCAGTTTATCATAATCGCAATAGTACCACAAACCATGCCTATAAAACCTTCAGTTCTCATTGCCCTTACTGGTGAAAAAAGTGAAATGGCAGCGATTCGTGCCTCTGAATCACCCCATCTGCACGTTCAAATGTTGCCGCACAGATGCTACAATTGGAAAAAATCCTTTTCAGGGTTTCCCCCAGTGTTTCATAAGCCTGGCGGGCCACCAGGCTTTACTTGTGCCCCCACCAGGCTAAGCATTGTTTGTTTATTTTAAGCCTTTTAAAAATGTTTGCATTGTTTAAGACTTTATCGTTAGTGTTCAGGTATTAATTTTCCAAACTTTCAATAACGCACAATTACTGATTGATATTTTCTGTCAGCTTTAAACATTTTAAAGCTCAGCTTTAAACTCAAAAACACGACGGCCTGCTGGAGGAATGACTGACCCAGCGCCCAACCACCGGGCTTAGCAGGTTTTCCGAGGGAAACTTTGCTTTTGTAGCAGCTCGTCTTGGTTTTTTCTTGCTACTTTTACCATAGTTTCTTTCAATCTTAGGTGCATTGGAGCCTTCCCACTTTCAAAAGAATATGATGAAAGAAAACCACTTACTCTTGTCATATGTCTGTGGTGACGCTTTCAGAATGCATCATCTCTTTAAAACCGAAAAATTCAGGCGCGTTGATAAGCCAAACCACTTAGGTTTCTCAGTGGGACTTGAGGGAAAAAACAACAAAAACAGTTTCCAGTGTTTCTGACTCACTGGCTGCGACTCTGAGCCCCAGACACCCAGGTGGCCAGTGAGCTTCCTCATCAATCCATATTTTACACCGGTGGGGGATGTTAGCAGCTCTGCTCCGTCACCTCGGCAACCGCTTCTACATTACTTACAGTAGAGAGGCAGGATGAAACTCTTTGCTGCAGGCTAGCTGGTCGTGATGGAGAACTAGAGAATGTAGATTATTATTTTTTTTTATTCTGATGAAAAATAACTTGGTCGGAGCAAAAAAATAATCTCATTTAATTGCACCGTTTATATCAATACCAATGAACGCAATACCAATGCTTTCCTACTGAAGCCTAATGCTTTTGCTTTTTGTCTTTCTCTTCTAGTCCTGTGTGCCAAAAACCTGGCAAAGAAAGACTTCTTCCGTAAGTAGCCAACTTTTGCAGTTGCTTTGTTCAAATTTCTATGTCTAGCTTTCTGTTTCATTCATCTCTTCGAGGTGTTGCCTTTTAGACTTGTGGAGATTCGACATGAACCCTGTAAAGTCAACTCCGTTCTAGGAATGAGACGCTGATAAACTGTCTGGTGCAGACAATGATGGCTCTCAAGGGTCTAAATATTTGGCCATTGTGTGGATTGCCTATGTCCTACAGGCTTTTGTCTCTTTAAATGACGTCGTCTTAATTCTGACGTCGCGTAAACAGGTGTTCCTCCTGGAAAATCTTGAACATAAACTCATCTTTTTGTGGCAGCAGCGTTATTTCACTCTCAAGGCATGACTGCCTCAAAATGCAGATGCTTCGAAAACCCTCACAGTTTTGAAAAAATAAAAAACGAGCTGATTAAAGAAAGCCGCAGGCGTTAAATCTGTCCTGTTGCTCTCAAAATGCATCATCTCTTGAGATTCAGATACGCTGATATTCAAAGGTTGTCTGTTCCTGTTTGCTTTAGAATGGGTCAACCTTTCATTTCAGCGACGTTACTGGGTCAAAGGTCGACAAAAATAAATGTATTCTTGACAAAGGCACCAGCAGCACAATTACTGAATTTGTGTCTTTTCGACATTACCAGAAAAACACTTGAATTTTACTCATTTGTGATGTAAACACAGCTATTGTGGGTTGTGAGTTTTAAATCAAAACCCAGTAGATTTGGGTTACGACACTGAAAATGCACTGTCGCTGACTCTTCAATCCACTGGATGACTTTTGATGCCATACGATGCTAGGTGCAATAAAACTTTTAAGGTAGTCACCATGTAGAAAACAATAAGCAGTGTGAGACACATCAAGCTGGGTCCACAGTTTTTTCTATGCTTGGTTCTATTAAAGAAAATTCTCCCAACCACCCTTTATGCTATTTGTCTTTTTTTTTTTATCTTAAGTCTCCTTCGAGGTAGCATTAAAAAAAGGTCTTAAAAAGTATGATATTTGACTTGACTAAACCTGCAGATACCCTCTGTAGGCTTTTTTCTTTCCCGTCTTTTTTACAAAGTATTAGCAGTGGGGACACCAATAACACCGAAACAGTTTTTACTCTCAAAGTGGAATTAAAGTAAAGTTTTATGAACTTCCGCTACAGAAGCTTATGCAGTTGCCACAAGAAAGGGGACGAACACCGCGCCGAGCAGCCGTGGACAGCTTGCACGCTTGCAGACCAAACTTCCTGATACCTTCTTGTTGGGTGTTGGCAGAGTTTTTGCGTGTTTGGAGCAGGCTGTCATGGTGAAAGAGCGTGTAAAGTTCCTCCGCTCTGTTGGGTGGTGTTTTTTTTTTTTTTTTGCGCCTCCCGTTCCTGCCCCTCCAGTGTTCAGGAGCAGAGAATACATTCACCCCGAAAGCTGTCGGGGGGAGTTGCACCCACAACCTCGAGTCGAGGTGAATTCAGCTTCACACAAAGGTTCCGACCTTTTGATTGTAAAAAAGAAAAAAAAAACGTTATTAACATTTTTGACACATTAAAATCTCTGTAATTATAATCGATCAGTTGTTGATAGAGGATGTCACTTGCGTGCCAGATTTGCGGCTGTACCAGAAACGCAACACAAAAAAGGTTCCGGCTTTGTGCTTTTGAATTAAAAATAAATAAATAAAAATGTGATTAATTGAGTTACACATTTTTAAATGAAAAACTATGTAATTATTTAGTCAATCAAAATGATGCAATAAAGTCCCAGCGTTGGTTTCCGCTCTTATTTCTTCAGACCAACTCCAAACCAGTGCTTCTAAAATGCATCAAACTTCATCTTTCAAAGAACTTCCTGACATTTTCTCAGACGATAGTCAAAGTTGAGTGTCCTTTATTACCATTTTGAGTGAAATGCCAACACAAAGACGTCCGTAACTGTGAAGCAGACGGAAAAGAGCACAGACCACAGGTTCAAGAGATTATCTCGCGAATGGTTAACCACAAAAGAATGGCAATGAGTCCAGATATGCAGAGCTGCTGGAGCAAAACACTTTCAGCTGTAATTGCCGTGAGAGAACAAAAGCAGGGGAACCGAATATAAACGTAAGCTACAGATGAAGCGTGTAAAACAAAAAGCATCATTTATTTTTGCGCAACTTTTTTTTGATGGTCTGTCACATAAAACCACTTGACATAAGACATGTTGATGTTTGTAGTTGCAACTAGCGAAAATCTGAAATGTTCGGAGCATATAAAATTGGAGCAGATAATTGATTAGCCCAGATTTTTGCCATTTTGGGTGATCGCCGATCGGCAGATACTTGATCGGCGGATCTTATTCACCGATGCGATCCGCCGCTGTAAAGGTCCGAAAGTCAACCGCTTGTCGTCTTTTGCTCTGACACGAGAGCGTTCTGACCCATAGACGGTTTACGGTCACTCTTATTCCCCCTCTGTGTGCTCCTGTACAAACAAAGACATTTTGCGTCTTTGTGCAATGACAATAAAGTCTGTCTATTTTTCATGCCAATGTTAGTAAAATCAGCTGCACTATTTAGACAATTTCTACACCTTGATGACGTTCTCTGGTGTTTTCCCCCTCAGGCCTCCCTGATCCCTTCGCCAAGGTCGTGGTGGACGGTTCAGGCCAGTGCCACTCCACAGACACTGTGAGGAACACACTGGACCCCAAGTGGAACCAACACTACGACCTGTGAGTTCCAGTGGATTTCTATTCTCTCCTTTCTTTGTTTCTTTCTTTCTTTGTTTCTTTCTTTCTTTCTTTCTTTCTTTCTTTCTTTCTTTTTAATGACACTTCTGACATCTGTTTTCAGAGATAAAGTCCCCTCTGACTCCCCCCTTTTCTATCGGTTCATGCCTCACACTTCGCACGTCTGTCTTTATTTAACCTTAATGTGTCTCGGGCTAAGACGCTAACGGGACCTAATCGACAACAGACGGATGGAGAGCTCTGGCGTCCAGCTCCTCCGGTGTGTGCGGATCCGGAGCAGCGCTTAACGGAGCAGAGACGGGCGGGATTGTCTGCAGACGCCGCTGTCCTCCATTGACTGAAACACGTGCATGTCTTGTTGTACGGCGCTCGGGTTTTCCTCCCCTCCCAAAAAGACGGTCTGCCCTGTCAAAAAAACACAAAAAAAAACAAAAAAGCAACCTTGAAAAAAAAAAAGAAAATGGAAAAAAAAAAAAAAAAGAGGCATGTGAGAGTGAAAGTTTCCAGCGTTCGCCCCGGTTTATCCAAACCGTCAATAGTGGCCAACAACGGGAGGCGGCACGTGTCTCAGTTTGTTTGGTTGCCTTGGATACGAGACTCTCTCTCGCTCTGTCTTCTCTCTCTTTCTCTCTCGCTTTTTTTTGGGGTTTTTTTTTGGCGAAGCCGTTAAAAGAGCAGCTCGTGTCGCGTCAGACAGGAGGGGAAGTGGAGGGGATGTCACGTGCACGTTCAGACTGGAGAGGAGGGATCGGCTCGTTTTAAACTCGTCCGTCCCGTGGGTCTGCAGACGCAGCCGGCTGGAGTTCACGCGGAGGCGCGATGCATCTCCCATCAATGTCTCACCGGCCGCCGGTGTTTCCTCCTGCGGCCGGCTCAGGGATTCCCAGGTGGCGCGGCGAAGGGAAGAGCTTTCAGTTTATCAAGGAACTGCTTCGTGTGTTTGTTTGTTTTTCTGTTTTTTCCAAGACCCACAAATGCAACATTTTAATTCCGGAAAATGTTAAACTTGATGAGACTTTTTTCCTTTTCCTTTTTTGTTCTTTTCTTTTTTTTCTCTTCGCATTTAAATTCTAAAGTAATGGCTGAAGTCCTTTTCTTTCTTTCTTTCTTTTTTTTTTTAAAACAAGAAACTAAAGACCACCACCCTTTTCTTTCCAAAAGATGTTTTAGGCCAACTAATTCCTTTTGGCAAAAAAAAAAGAAAGTTAGGAAGGTGACTTTACTGTAGATTACACAAACACGGAATTGGTCATATGACTTAAGTAAAAAAAAAAAAGAAGAAATGAATAAAAAACAAAATGAAAAACATGTCACACTCCACAGCCTGTGTGGATTTGCTCATGTCTCTCTTTTTTTTTCCTCTCTCTATCTGGATTTTGTTTGTCAAAACAAACATATAAAGGCGAGAGGGAAGAAGGTGGAGCATTATGTGGAACCATAGATCAACATTACAATAGACTGAGTCAATAAATCTTTATAATAAGGTGCAAACGAGAATCAAGTGGCATTCTGTCTTAATGTTTTATTCTCGTTCGTTTCTCATAATCATTCGCAATTATTTCCAGCATGTATGTTTTCCCTGTTTGTTCAAATTTCTGAAAGACAAATGTGTCTTTAAATGGACTGGGAAGGTTACGTTCACCGTTTTGTAAATGTCTGCCACTATCTGACCCACTCTTGGGCGGTTTGTTTTTTCTGTACCACCTTTTTTTTTTTTTTTTTTTCTTTTGTAATTGCCTTTCGTCCAGCAGCTCCAACAGTATCTCCACAGCCTCACATATTTAAAATAGGTTTTCCCGACACTGAGATTTTAAAAGTCAGAACGCGACATTGCGGAGTTAAGCTAGTTTTGTTTTATTTTATTCCCCCGCCCCTCTCCCCGTGTGTGTAATGCGAGGGTCCAGAGATTCTGAGTGTGTTTTTGTGTGTTTCCAGGCCTGTGGTGAGCCGCAGCCAGCACACTGGCCCGTGAACTCAGACCCTTCAGCAATGTTGCAGGATGTGGCCGGCGTGCCAAAGATAGTAGATGCAGTCTGGCTTCTTTTCTCTCGCACTCAATCTTCCTGCACTGGATTTGTGTAAGGAATGAATCTATACAAATTTTTTTTTTAAAAATTTTAAAAAAAGAAGCAACCGTTTGTCAGCCGGCGATTGTTGCCCCTCGGGATCATTTCTTCGTCGGAGTGCCGGCGTTCATTAGCTTGAAGCGTTTCAGCCACGCTCCTGGGAGCGTCCGCTCTATCGCGTCTGGTTAATAAAGAGTCCTCCAGATACCGTGTTAACAAACACTTTTGCGGCGTTAAGTGCCCGGTGTAATGGAAAATTACGCGCGCCCACTCATCCGGCCAGCTTCCTGTGACCATCTGAGCCGTTTGCCGAAGAGCTGAGCCGCGAGCTGTGAATTCACAGTGGTGTTTTCAAGCCAAATCAATACATCTTGTCAAGCAAAGCATTTGTTTCTTCTTTTATGAGTTTGATTTACAGTCTCCCTTTGGTTGTGCCAACCATGGAAATGATGCGAGAGCATAATTCAGCAATCCAAATGTGCAGTTGTTTTGTGCCGCCGTGCAGAAGCGAAACCAAAATCCATTTTTAATGCCTTGCAGAAGCGTAAACATCCTTCTGATGTTTTCCCACATAACAATGACAAGCTTTAATATGTTCTTATGATTTTATGTGGTGGAGCAACACAGTTGGCCAGCATTTTTATCAGTAAACGTCTGAAAGCCGTGTTGTGAACGTGAATTCAGCCCCCTTTACTCTGATGCCACTAAAAAAAAACAAACAGTGGAACCAGCTATGCAGTCTGGAATTTAATTTCACAATTTTGTGGCAAAAGCTAAAAATAGAAGAAAAAAAAAAGTTTGGATTTTTCTTATATTCTCCCCCAGTATTGAAAAAATGTTGTCTCTCTTATTTTCTTTCCTTCTTTATTTCCTTCTGTTTCTTTTTGACTTGTCTTTGTCTTGCTTCTTTTTGCCTGTCTCTGTGCCTGTCTTTCTGCTTCTCTCTTTCTGCTGCTATGTTTCTGTCTTTCTACAATGAGCTCAGACAACTGATATCCTTGTTTCTGCAGAGCTACAGAGACACGGGCGTCCACCTAAACCAACAGGCTAAAGAAAGAGGGCAGGAATCAGAGATCTCTGGAGGAGCTGCAGAGATGCAGAGCTAACGTTGGGGAATATGTTATACAGGAACGCTGTTGGATCTTTGCTGGACAAATCTAGTCTTTCTAGGAAAATGCCAAAGAGAAAGCTCCCGTTGGAGCAAAACCTTTCAGAATCTTGTTTGCTGTTTTCCAAAATCCATGTAAGGGACACAGGAAGAAAGTGTTAAATAATGCTCCATGTCACTATTTATAGCAGAAAACTAACACTGTGAATCCACTAAATGTTCTTTTTGTTGATCACTCCTAAAGGGGCAGTATCATGTAAAAATCAACTTTTTTATGTTGTGATGTTATTCCTTCATCAAAAACAGACCTGGAGTGTTGCTTTCATTCTTCCAAGCATGTTTGAGAAATCATTCAATCTCCGTGGCAACCATTCAGCTGTGGGAAACACCTGGGTGGACTTAGGGCCACCTTCAAATCGCAGATGCTCCTCAGAGCTGCAGTTTCCAAACTTCCGATTTTCAGCCATATGGAGCCCCAATCAGCTCCTTGAGACTAGCCAGCACCAATTAGCAAACAGCTGGTTGAACTGCACATCAGCTAGAACTCATTAGAGGAACTACCTTTCAGCGAAACGCTGGTAAAAACTGTGAAAGGATTAATAGAAGAGCCATGTTGTAATGACTTCCTGAAGAAGGAGTTTCAGAAAGAGCAGGAGCTTCTTAAAGAGACAGAAGCCCAATTCCAAGGCGTTAAATCAGGAAGTAAAATTTCTTTTAAATCATATTTCATGCATAGAACATTATGTAACAATTGCAGGTAGCATGGTTACTTGATTGTGCTACAAAATGGCATTTGTTGCTGGAAAGCACATAATACTGACCCTTTAAAGTCTTGATAAATACAGTTAGTGGTTGAGAAGGGGTGTGAAAACGTCTGCAATGCACTGCACCATTTATTTATTCCAGCCTGTTTTCATGCTGCAGCCTTACAGAGAGACTGTCATAATTGTACAGTAGAGAATTATGGATCTATGGATTACCACTCCGAGAGAAACGTCAGGTTGCGTTGCTAACTTCTGAATGCTAATTACATAGGATTTATACTCCTTTGCATTTTTAAATCATATCCATACCCTCATTTTCCTTTTTACTTTGACAAAAAAAAAGAACAACAACAAAAAAAAACTAACTTTGAATGTAATGGAAACGGTGCATCTAGTCCTAAAAATCTGCTGCCTGTTTTATGGTCAAGCTCACTTTTATCATCGGGACCCTGCTTGGTTTTATTGTCTACGACTGCGTTAAAATTCTTCGCCAGTCTAATGAGTTTTACAACACGAAGGGTGATCCAAACGACTGCGTTTCTTTTTTTCTTTCTTTCTTTCTTTCTTTTTTTTTCTTCCTCGCTCATATCCTCGTCCCTCCCATCGTGTCTGACTTGACGGAGCGGCTCTCTTCCCATCGCACCCCAGACAGGCATTTGGCACGCGCTCAAAACGTCCAGACGTCTTACTCACAGCCCCATTGTTTCGGATCCCTCTCGGTGAAAAGCAGCGGCGTAATTACACAGAGGACGCGGCTCTGCAAATCGCTCAGACGATTCGCTTTAAGCCGAGGGTGGGCTCCCCTCCCGAGCAGATGTGCCACGACAAGTTCAGATGGCGACTTTTTTTTTTTTTTTTTTCCCCCCCTCCTTGCAGCCTCACACATTCACACGCGCGGGAGAACCTCATTAGAGCTCATTAGAGCTTAAGTCCGGCAGCAGACAGACATAAACAATAAATAAACCCACTTTTTTGCTAAATGTGTCTTTCATTTCCAATATGTATCTTGGCTGCTGTGACTTGTTTGAGCTGCCGGCTCCAGTTTATTTATTTTTACTGACCCCAGAAGGCAGGCCCGTCGATTCGTTGTTGTTTCTGCCAACAGCAGTAGCCCGGGTAAGATGGCGGCCATGTTGGCCCGCTTGACGTAACACCAAAGGAAAAAGCAATTAGTTGCGGTGCTACCATAATGTTAGCCTTTAATTGAAGTGATTTTTGTTTGCAGTTTGAAATGATTCTTCCGAAATTCCTCGAAAAGGTTTTCACTCCCTTGAACGCCAAATAGCACGTGATTTTAAAAGTGGAAGGAAAATTATATGACTTATTTTGAGGGGTTTTGATTCTTTGCCAACAAAAATCTGAAAAGTGTGGTGTACGTTTGAAGTTACTGCTTTAGCTGCAGCTCTGCCTTCTTTAAACATTTAGGGAGTGAAAATTTTTCCCTGCAAAATAGGTCAGACTCAGAGGGATTGGATGGAGAGAATGGCATAAACTCCATTTACTCTTTGAATAACATTTCATTTCCCTTTAGGTTCAGTAAAGGACTTTTGGATTTGAATTTGAATTTTATAAATTCCAGTTAACAATGTAAAAAGAAAACAAAAGAGACAGTATGATCAGAAAATAATGATGAATTAAACTGGACTCCATTAATTTGTCAAGCGTTTGAATTTTCACTTTGCGGTCTGAGTACGAATGCACGCCACTCATGACTCTCCCACTCAGTTCCTTCAGACTAGCCAGCAGCAATTAGCAAACAGCCTGCAGTGTCCACACTACCAAGGTGTTAGACGACGGTTAATATTGGACCATTAACCTTCAATGCGACGTTGGTAAAAACATTGTTGAAGTGTTAATAAAGGAGCACTGCCATGACGACTTTCTGGTGGAGTTTCAGAAAGAACAGAAGCTTCTTAAAGAGACAGAGACCCAATTTTAATGCTTTAAATTACAAACTCAAAGTTCTTTGAAGCCATATTTCATATCTACAGAATTTTCATAAGAACTGAGGGTAACAGAGTTACTTGATTGTGCTGTAAAAATGATACTATGTGGCTGGAAAATGCATTATTGCCCCTTTTAGCAATTTCTATACGAATACAACCTTCCTGAATAAGCCTTTCGTTTACCATTCACCTCAGAGCGCTGGTGCTGCAAGGGGGGTTCAGATCAGTCACTGGTTCTTCTGTTAGCATGTCCTTGACGAGGTACAGCTGGTGTGTCACCGTACAGCATTACGCCGCTGCTCTTTATCTCCCTTCCTACAGTCCCGTCCCACTCTTCCTGCTGGGAACGTTATGAAAAAGCTCGAAGGGTTCACACTTTGCCTGTCATGCTCAGGGCCAGACGCCGAGATGCTCAGGGCCAGATTTACACATTCACACCCGCCGGCTGGAAAATTCCCTTGAGCCGCCACATTTTCCTCTTCCTCGTCTGTCTCCGCGTCCCGAGTGTCGTCCTTGACGCAGAGCTTTGTTTGTGGCCCCTATTGTTGGGAGTCGGTCTGATGGGGGCAAGGGACATCCTCAGTGAACTTTGTGATAGATCTCGCAAACGCATCGTTGTCCGCCTTCATCCTAACGTTGTTTATGATTTGTAAGCAAACATCCGTTCTGCTCCCGTTTCACCTCAGGTACATCGGGAAATCGGATTCAATCACCATCAGCGTGTGGAATCACAAGAAGATTCACAAGAAGCAAGGCGCCGGGTTCCTGGGCTGTGTCCGCCTTCTGTCTAATGCCATCAACCGCCTTAAAGACACAGGCTGTAAGTATCAGTGACGCTTCAGAGTAGCAGTTTGCCTCAAGACAACTGCAGTTCCACCTTTTTCATCGCTTTTCAAAGTAGGTCTCTTTGATTTCAAGTAGAACAATCAGCTTTATATGTTTAACATGTTTCCTGTGTCATATAAAAAATACCAAATAAATTATGCTGACTTGTAGAATTTGTAGCAAAACCTAACAAGTTGCAACTGAAAGATAATAATTATTGTAAGTCTCAGTGGATTTGCGAAAATGCTATTTTCAGCTAGTTTTATTTTGTTCTTAAATGTTTCTTGTTTATTTTATGCACACAGTTCAGTCAAATCAGAAGCTGACAAAGTCTTGACATCATTATCTGGGCTTTCCCATGTTGTAAAAAATTATTGTAATCTACACTTTTTACTCTTAGCAAAAAAAAAAAAAAAAGTCTCATAAATTGTCTCAGATTATTCAGGTATTTGGCAAATATAGATTTTTACTGTACTTAAAATGTTTAGAATCTCCATTTGTTTCACTTTTTGCCCTTAAACTGTTCTTTGGTATTATCTGCCATAGCAAAACTTTTCTATGTTCACACACACACATTATAATGTTTTATAAAACAGTTTAAACTTTTTGAACATTTGCGATCACAAACAGACAGGAAGAAGCTGAAATTGAACCTGCAACCTTTCGATTCCAAGACAAGGACTGTACTTACAGGACCACAGTCGTCCCCCCTATCATATCGTGTATCGTCATGCATTTGTCATAATGATTTTATCGGAATACATTTATTTTGATAACTGTCCGTATTGTCACCATTGATAGTTTTATTATTTCCTTCACTGCTTGTTCAATGAAAATGTCAATTAATACCAATAAATTTGCAAATCCCCTCGCAGTTTGGGGATAAGAATCACACTTCTTTTCGTGACTGGTGTCCTAAGGAAACCAGATAAATAGTTCTTATCATCACTTTTAGCGCTATCACGATAATACTGCTAAATGTCACCCACCCATAACCGAAACATCAGCACAATGTTGAGGAGAAGTTGCCCATCACATCCCAATCTACTCGGAGCATCTAACCTAACTGGACTGTGAAAAGGGTCGGCCAGAACAGGAAGAGCCGCTCAGCATCACCCTGCAATTACGGTAAAAAAAAAAGAAAGAAAAAAAGCGCCTCGTGTCAGTTAGCCGGGTGAACGAGACGGAGGCTTCTTCCGCAAAACGTCTTCCTCGAAAACGCCGGACAGATTTAGCCGACAACACGGCAGCAGTCTGGAGATTGTGTTTTGAGCTGGTACCTGCTCTCTGGCTCTGCGGTTCTGTTGGCTGAACTGGGAAAGAATCCCGTAACTTTTCCTAGAAACTCCTGACACGGTTTTTCTGAAGCGACACAGGAAACCTGAAGTTTATGCAGCAGCTGCGAGTGGTTTGCTTTTGCATTTCCCACTTTTTTTTTTTCCTTCTTTCTTTTCCTCTCCTGCTCTAGTCCTCGCCCCTCGGTTTCCCCTCCAGTCTCGTCCATGAGATGGCAGAACGTGTGTGAGCGCACACACACACACACACACGAAATGCCATTGTGACTAACCTCCATCTCCGTCTGCCGATCTAGACAACCGGTCATTTTGCACAGACATACATAATTGTACAGCTATTTATGTTTAAGCGCAGATTTGTAGCTTTCTCTCTGTTGTGGTCTCCGTCATTCTTGTTTTTTCTGCATTTACCGTCACTTGCCCCTCCACAAGCCCTAGAAATGGCATTGACTGTATCATTGGTGTATAATTGCAGCGTGTCTTTGCTTCTCTGAAACAGCCATGTATGACTGCGCAGACTTAATTGCTCTCGTGAAATTATTCACACACTTACGACATTTTCACATTTTGCTCACTGGGGGGGGCGCACCGGTTGTAGTTTTCTGTCCGATCGCCGATCTTTAAAAAAGCCTGACCTGCCGATTCCGATATTGGCCGAAACCGTTTTGTTTTTTTTCTTAAACATTTTGTAATAGTTGACGCTGTCACGTGGCGTTTTAGTTGGCAACTGCGACTGATTTTTCACGCCTTTTCGGAGGTTGACAGAATCACTTGATAAGATCGGTTTCACTCAAAGTGAAGGAAATCAGATTCTGTCAATAGCTACATCCACAAATTTAATATTACATAGTTTTGAGGAAAAATGCATGTGATTCCAATTTTTGGGGGGATCAACCTCATGTGTTTTTTTTTATTGTTTTTTTTATGAGTTAAATCTTTAAAGGTCACAAGATATTTAAAAATATCAGTAGGTAGTTATGTGTTATTGGAGGACATTATTAAAAATACCTAAACACAAACTATAAAGTCTTAAAAATGACAGTAAGCCCCTGTTTGGCCCCCTAAAATAAATAAACAAACAACGCTAAGCCTGGTGGGGGGCGCAACTAAAACCTGATGGCCTGCCACGCTTATAATACTCTGGTGGAAACCCTGTATAAAGTGCTGCTCAGGGGTCTATTGTGACCCTTTAAATTAATTCAGTGTGGCCCCTGATCTCAATTCAAGAAAGACACAAATGTGGCCCTCTGAGACTTTGTAATCTTTTTTGTTTTTTCCATGGGGAATTTATAACTTCTTAAACAGCAAGTGTTAAGTACAACACCAATTTCCTTTCTTTGCATTAGCTTTTTTATTTTATCATTCGTACCACAGGCATCCAGCTAGTTTTTGTTTCATTTTTTTCACTCGTAAACACACTTGGGCACATTCTTGCATTATGTTTGGCTAAATACAACAAAGATCGATGAAAAAAAAAAAAAAGAGATATTTTTGTGTTTTTAATTGTGGATAGGAGAACTTTGGCCCCTGAATACTTTAAATGTAAAAATTTTATATAAGTTTGTGATTGTCCAAAGAGTATTAATAGTTTTCCAAAGAATATTCTTTTAAAAAAGTATGTTGTGGGTTTTTTTTGTGTGTTTGTTTTTCCGGTGTAAGTGTTTTCTGTTTTCTGTTTCCTCTGAGGCTGCTGACCTTCCACCAGCCTTGTAACGATTTGACCATTTTGTTCCCTGTTTAGTCTGGGCGGACATCCTGAGCTGATCTGCATGACACCCAGACAGGAGAGAACAGATAGTGGCATTTTTTCATGTCTGGAGGCAACTTGGACATTTTTTTTTTTTTTTCTGTTTTTCTTTGCTGTGTGTGTACTTTTTTTTCTCTCTCTCTCTTTCTCCCTCGCTCTGAAATTCCACAGACTTTAAGCAAAAGTTCAGACAAAAGAGCTTCCAGACTTTGGCGGGGGGGGGGTTCACGTGCGCGCCGAGGCCGAGCGGAATGGCGCGCGCCTCGTGCTGAAATCCGTCAAACGTTTGACCCCGCCGCGTTTGAACCGAAGCCCGCGCCGTACCGAAAGCCTCGGTGAGACTTTTACGGCCCGTGGCTGTTCCATCTGTTCTCTGGCTCGGCCCCGAGCCGCGGCCTTTCAGACGGGAGAAATGAGAGACGGATAATGAGGGAGGGGGGGGAGGCCGACTATTGAGTGATGTAAACGATACGCCGCCGTGAGACTCGTCCAAGCAGCACGGAACGCGTCCAAACACATGCTGGTTTACATGTATCTCTCTCTCACATGAATCCTTTCTTCTCCTCCGGTCCAGTTCCAGATTGTTCTCTCTCTCTCTCTCTCTCTCTCTTTTTTTTTAATCTCTGTTTTCATTCCTGTCTGTCTGATTGTGCTGTTTTTCACTCATTGCGCTTCTTCTGTTTTTGATCTTCAACAGACCAGAGACTAGACTTGAACAAGCTGAGCCCCAACGACAGTGACACAGTCCGGGGGCAGATTGTAGGTGAGTGCGCCGAAGGAATCACGTTTTCTCAAATCACAGGATAATCGGATTACAAGTTCAGGCTAAAAAAGTGGGGAAAATCCAGCCTTCAATTTGAGTGTGATTTAAAAAAAACTTTCCAGCTTAGAGCTGGAAAGTGTGGCAGGCCTGCGGCCAGCAAACATACTTTCCCGGACGATAAATTGTCCCAGAAGTTATTGCGATAAACGATAATATTGTTGCTTTGAGACCATTTTAGAGTAATATATTGGAATATTACACATCTGAGCTACTCTTGCCATCTGAAAAAATGCACCACTTACAACCAAAAACAACCAATCAGACCCAGGAGGAGGGTCTCAGTGCTGTCAATCATTCTCATGTACTCACTGCTTAATGTGCTAATTATAGCGAAACAACTCATTGTTACAGGAAAACAGTTTATCTCCCGTCAACGGTGGCTGTGTTAACTAGCCTTAAAGTTCACAACAGGCTAGGCTAGCCACAGCATAGACTGCTATGGTAAATGGTAAATGGACTGAACTTATATAGCGCTTTTCCAGTCATTTTGACCACTCAAAGCGCTTTACACTAGAGTCACATTCACCCATTCACACACACAATCATACACCGATACGCAGATCGGTAGGCAATTTGGGGTTAAGTGCCTTGCCCAGAGGCACATCGACATGTGGCAGGAGAAAGCTGGAATCGAACCTACAACCTTCCGATTGCAAGACGACAACTCTGCCACACAACCACAGTCGCCCATACACAACCACAGTCCTGTCTGGGTGTCATGCAGACAGGATGACACCCAGCCAATCATATGGATGATTGACAGCGCTAAGACCTGCCTCCTGGCTCTGATTGGTTGTTTCTAGACAGCATCATGAGTGCTTAGTGGGGCTCAATATTTTTCACAGATTATCTGTCTTACACCAAACCGTCGCGACATGATGACAGTTTCAACAAATATGTTAAAGAATATATTTTTTATAAGAGTTACATTACATACTGCAGCTTTAGTATTGATGAAAGAAAGCACTAGTTCCATTGGCAGATTATTTTACATACACTGCCTGGCCAAAATAAAAGTCGCCACCAAAAAATGGTCACACTCTGTAGTATTTTGTTGGACCGCCTTTAGCTTTGATTACAGCCTGCATTCGCTGTGGCATTGTTTCAATAAGCTTCTGAAGTGTCACAAGATTTATTTCCATCCAGTGTTGCATTAATTTTTCACCAAGATCTTGTATTGATGATGGGAGAGTCTGACCACTGCGCAAAGCCTTCTCCAGCACATCCTGAAGATTCTCAATGGGGTTTAAGGTCTGGACTCTGTGGTGGCCAATCCATGTGTGAAAAAGACGTCTCATGCTCCCTGAACCACTCTTTCACAATTTGAGCCCGATGAATCCTGGCATTGTCATCTTGGAATATGCCCGATCCATTTGGGAAGAAAAAATCCATTGACGGAATAACCTGGTCATTCAGTATATTCAGGTCGTCAGCTGACCTCATTCTTTGGGCACACAATGTTGCTGAACCTAGACCTGACCAACTGCAGCAATCCCAGATCATAATACTGCCCCCACAGGCTTGTACAGTAGGCACTAGGCATGATGGGTGCATCACTTCACCTGCCTCTCTTCTTATCCTGATGCGCCCATTGCTCTGGAACAGGGTAAATCTGGACTCATCAGACCACATGACCCTCTTCCATTCTTCCTGAGTTCAATCTTTATGCTCCCTAGCAAACTGAACATGCCAATGATTTGACCCTTCTTGAACAGACTAACGTCTTTTCCACGACCACAGGATGTGTCTTTTGCCATGGTTGTTTGAGAAATGAGGGGTTACTCATTGCATCAGCTGGGGTTAAATAACTTGTTGCCACCTGAAAGATAATCGCTTATGCAGGAATTATCCAATAGGAGGCTGGTACCTATTTGCTTAGTTAAATCCAGGTGGCGACTTTTATTTTGGCCAGGCAGTGTATAACAAAACATTTTTCCAAGTGAAATGACCTACCAGTGCAACTTATGCTTTTTTAAAATTTTATTTATTACAAGTAAATTAGCTTTGTCCTACTCCAAGTGTATTAATATATTTGTCCTAGAAACTAGATCAAAAATACTTGGTAAGATTGTGTTTTTGCAAAGTGGGAAAAGAAATCTACTGCATAAAATCCGCCTCCATTGCTGCTTTGGATTTTGATGTTAGACATTTTCCTATTATTTTTTAAAACCTATGCCGTTTTTTTTTGTTTTTTTTTCCATCCTTTTGTATTTCAATTTCATCAAGTCTGGTGTCTGCTGTCTAGTAACCCTAGCATCTGCATCTGCCTGCCATGTGTTCCTGCAGTGAGCCTGCAGTCGAGGGACCGCATCGGCACCGGAGGCCCCGTGGTGGACTGCAGTCGGCTGTTCGACAACGACCTTCCAGATGGGTGAGTGATGGCGAAGCCTCTTCGGTTTCTCTCTCGGCCGCTGCGAGTCGCACACAACCATGCGCTCGCTCGCTCACACGGCGCATTGAGGCAGGACCGATGTAAGAATGCGAGGTTGGCGTGTCGGCTCACCGCTGCGCCTGTGTGTGTGTTTCTGCCGCCAGCTGGGAGGAGAGGAGGACGGCGTCTGGACGGATCCAGTACTTGAACCACATCACACGCACCACGCAGTGGGAGAGGCCGACCAGGTGAGTCGAAATCCCAAAGTCGGACTTCTTTAGCGTCGAACGGCAAGAGGTCTGCGGAGAACCTCGCCCTCTGACCTCGGTTGATCCCAAATAGGAAATAAAAACCCTGGAGAGAACCGAAGCGGGTCTGAGGGAGAACATTTCCATGGCACATATTTTATGTATTCTCGCATTCTTTGTGTAATCGAGGCGTCGCGTTCACTTCCATCCCTCCCCTCCGCTCTAACCTCCTTCTTCCCGCCGACTCTCAGGCCCGCGTCGGAGTACTCCAGCCCCGGATGGCCGCTCAGCTGCATCGTAGACGAGAACACGCCTGTTAGCACGAATGGCGCCACGCCCACCACCGCGTTGCCTCCGAGCGACGGCGACCAGCGAGTCCAGGAGAGGCGTGTGCGGTCGCAGCGGCACCGCAACTATATGAGCAGAACCCACCTGCACATGCACCCGGATCTTCCTGAGGGATACGGTGAGCGGAACGGCAATGTCACATGAAACACGCACACACACGCGCGCTTTAACTTACTGACGAGGTTGTTTCAACACGTGAACGACTTTGATCTAAATCCCCGGTTCTCAAACGGTGCTTCTTCTGCTACCGGAGTCTGATTTACGCGGCAACGGTTCCCTGGGCTTGAACCATTTTTGGTCCCCTGTTCACTGAGGGAGAAATCTTTTATTAATGCAAATTACAATACATTATTAATAGATAGTCCTTCTCATAAGCAAGTATGAATTGATGCATGGTAGGTTTAATGCAGTGGCTCCATGTTGTTTCCAAACAAAACGTTCTATAATTTCATAATTTTCAAATACTTGGCTTTTGTTTATAGTCGCAAAAATCACTAAATATTAATACAATTCACCTGACAGAGCTGTGCGAGTTTCATATAAAGTGCAATAAAATTCTTCCAGAACAGAAACATTTGGTTTTTATTACTACTTAGAAACTGTGGAGTCCTCATTACGTTTACAAATTTAGAACAAGCTCCAGAAAATACTTACTTATTATCTAGCAGCCCAGAAAAATAATTAAGACAGACATAGAATCCAGAAAAACTACTTGAGAAACGAGGTTATAGACTCCCATTGTACCAAACCAGAAAAGGTATTAGGCCAGAGGCAACCCTGAACAGGAGTATATAGTTTACGAACTTTTTATCAACATTATTAGATTCTTTTCTTCTTTTGCTCTTTCCTTTGGTTTGTTATTTTGTTTTTATTTACTTTCAATTGCCTTGTTGCTGAGAATGTGCAATATGAATAAAATTACCTTACATTACAATGCAAAATATGTATTCATGAACAAAAAAATATAAATTCCCCCAACAATTGCCGCCCTGGGCTTCTGCCCATTTATCCCCTCTAAAGTCTGCCTCAGCGTGATGCTTTTGCTGGCTTTTGTGAAAGTTTAGTATTAACTATTTACAATTTGAAAATAAAGCAAATTAGCTGTAATGTAGAGATAATAAACCAAAATAGTTAGAAAATGGACTAATTGTTTTAAATGGCTAATTCTCATAAAGGAAGTGAACTCAGAACAAAGTCCGGGTTTTTTTTTTTCTTTTTTAGCCTTTTTGTGGCAAATTTGCAGGAAACTCACAATCACGCATTAGTGCAAAAAATCTGTTGAATTTGCGCAAATTTCCGCAATCGCAGAGTCACGACAAAACCCGGAGGAGCCGATTGACGGGAATCGGCTTCGATTTGATTGAGGAAATAATAATTTAAGCAATTCAATTATCTTGACTGCTCTGTTCATGTTTAGTGACTCGCATAAGAAGCTACAACAGGCTGAATTTGGCCTTGAGTTTGACACATGTGGTCTAATAGAAGTTGTTATAAGCTTGGCAGCAGCGACGCTGCCCTCCTCCCCGCTTCCTTTTTTCAGCCCACAGTGAAACAGACGCATTCATGTAAAAGATAGCGCAGAGACAAGCTGCAGTCGCTCCCTAAGGTTCGGAGGTTTGTTTTTCCTCACAGTGAGGGAGGAACTGAAACGCATCCCTGAGTTTAGGAGGCTCTCTGCGGCTGTCAACTCCTTCAGAGAGGCTAAGTTATTAATCTTACTGTAAATTAGCATGATAGAGTCATGGGAATATACGTACTGTCACTTTTGTTCTGAATATGCAGAATCAGGATCTGGTCGTTACTAATGCTGCACCGCAATCGCGCGGTGGAAACATTAGAGGGGAAAGTGTAACCGGACCCCCAGGGTACTTCCTGTGCCCTGCGGTCTCGCAGCTCGGTGTTAGGATATCATCGGCACGGCGTAACAGTCCTGGCATGTCTGAGAAAGCATTTCGCCGGCTTGACGGGCAAGTGATGATACGCGTCACCCCCTCCCGCCCCTGATTCCTGGAGGCTCATGTGAAGAATTTCGCGCTGCGGCTCTTGACACAAACAGGAAGGTGGACGTGGCGAAGACGGTGGCAGAGGACAGGAAATCTCCGTCGGCCAGTGATGAATGAGCTCACCGAGCGAAAACTCAGACGTTCCTCCTGCCTCCCCCCCCCCACACCTCCACTCCCACGTTTTGTCTCTCACCTCCTCCCCGTCGGCCGCCGTTTGGGATCTCGGCCGACTCGAGCCGTCCTTTCATCTCCCATCTGTCAGATCGCTCTCGTACGCTGACAGATTGGGTGCAGGCTGTCTGCACGTGGAACATGGATGCAACTTCGGAGAAGGGCTTTTAATTGACGGTTGAGGCGACGCGATTAACCCCTCTGCATTTTTGTTGATGTCTTTTCACAGAGCAAAGGACGACGCAGCAAGGTCAAGTTTACTTCCTCCACACTCAGACGGGTGTCAGCACATGGCATGACCCCAGAGTACCCAGGTATGAGTAACACAATCACTACTGTTTCCTACTTCGCATCTAATATTTTCATTTAGCTCTTAACTAGAACTGAAACGATTAATCAAATTAATTACAGTGAATGGATTATTGAAGTAATCATCAGCTAGTTTGGCAATCGATTAATCAGATTAATCGCGATGAATCAATTATTACAATAATTGTCAACTAATTTACTCATCGATTAATTGTCAAGTGGAGCAAAGTGTTCAGTAAAATATTCTGTTGTTGCGTTAAACAATAAAATGTTTTGGTGTTTAAAAAAATGAATCAGATTGTTTGTGTATTTGCGTCTTCTGATGTATGATTAATGCATAAAACATAAATAAAAAATCTTCAGAACATGCAAAATATCACAAACAGTGTTGTGAGAACCGGTTTCATGAAGTAATGTCTCTAGCACAGACCTTAAATCTGTGCGCTCTGATTGGTCATAAGTTTCCTCTGAGCGATTCATGTCACATAGATCTTTCATTTGTAGTTTTAAATCAAACGGCCATTTTTAAATCATTGTTTGTTTGTTTTTTACTAAAGCATCCGATTTTTCCTGATATTTTAGCCTGACGTGGCTGAGAATAAATCTAAAACAAAAGATCAAACCAGCGCAGCAGATGTTTCGATGGGTGGTTCGCTTAACAACGCAGTGCTTGCGAAGATCTCCGCCGCGTCTCTTTCGCCGCGTCTCTTTCCTCTTTCGCCGCGCTCCGCGGAAACCCAACAGCGTTCGCATATGCATTGTCAACTCACAAACAGCCCAACGGCCGGCGTCGACGGACGCGCCATGTTGTTGGCTTCTATTTCACAGCGAGTTCCGGCCCAAACTCACATGTTGACATGTGCGGCTTCCATTTTCCCCCAGTCTCACATAAACGCAGCTCACTTTGATTGTTCTCACTGGAGTCTGATGGTGAGTCGTATGGAAAACGTATAACATGAACAATCATGCTAAAAAGCAACCCAAACATAGCGGCTGAAATCTCAGCAAGAGCTGAAACTGAGTGTGAAGAGCAGCACCAAGACCACCAAGTACTTTTTGTCTTGTGTTTCTTGTGCAAATATCTTCTTATTCTTGAAATAAGACAAAAATAATAAACAGACAAACTACACTGCCTGGCCAAAATAAAAGTCGCCACCAAAAAATGGTCACACTCTCTAATATTTTGTTGAACCGCCTTTAGCTTTGATTACAGCCTGCATTCGCTGTGGCATTGTTTCAATAAGCTTCTGCAGTATCATAAGATTTATTTCCATCCAGTGTTGCATTAATTTTTCACCAAGAACTTGTATTGATGATGGGAGAGTCTGACCACTGCGCAAAGCCTTCTCCAGCACATCCCAAAGATTCTCAATGGGGTTTAAGGTCTGGACTCTGTGGTGGCCAATCCATGTGTGAAAAAGACGTCGCATGCTTCCTGAACCACTCTTTCACAATTAGAGCCTGATGAATCCTGGCATTGCCATCTTGGAATATGCCCGATCCATTTGGGAAGAAAAAATCCATTGATGGAATAACCTGGTCATTCAGTATATTCAGGTCGTCAGCTGACCTCATTCTTTGGGCACACAATGTTGCTGATCCTAGACCTGACCAACTGCAGCAACCCCAGATCATAATACTGCCCCCACAGGCTTGTACAGTAGGCACTAGGCATGATGGGTGCATCACTTCACCTGTCTCTCTTCTTGTCCTGATGCACCCATTGCTCTGGAACAGGGTAAATCTGGACTCATCAGACCACATGACCTTCTTCCATTCCTCCAGAGTCCAATCTTTATGCTCCCTAGCAAACTGAACATGCCAATGATTTGACCCTTCTTGAACAGACTAACGTCTTTTCCACGACCACAGAATGTGTCTTTTGCCATGGTTGTTTGAGAAATGAGGAGTTACTCATTGCATCAGCTGGGGTTAAATAACTTGTTGCCAGCTGAAAGATAATCGCTTATGCAGGAATTATCCAATATGAGGCTGGTACCTATTTGCTTAGTTAAATCCAGGTGGCGACTTTTATTTTGGCCAGGCAGTGTATTTGTTAATATTGAAAACAAATTTACTAGCTCCACTGACATTTTTCATATGTTTTCGGTGAAGCAAGCTACAAGTGGAACTAGTACTTTTTTAAATTAATATTAAGAAATTCTTGACTTAAAACAAGCTTCTACGTCTTGCTGAAATGTTAATTGTGAGTTAGTTTTATCTTATCTCAAGTGTACCAACATAGTTGCACAACAAACTAGACTAAAAATACTTGGTAAGATCTTGTGTGTTAGCAGCGAAGTGTAAATGTTGTCTTAGATAACTGGGAAAAACTTAAAAAAAAAATAAATAAATCAAATCCACATGTTGCTAAGTTTGAAATATTCCTTCTTTTCTGTGAAATTCCAGGATCATATTTATCTGTTTTGCAACGCAGTTCTCTTAAAACGCGGTGGACTTGGCTTGGATTGACTCTCGTTTCGGTCCAGACAGCACTTTGAGGATTGCTCGTCTACCTTTTCGATGCCTGTAACCAGATTCATTTCTTTCGTTTTTTTCCCTCTGTGCTGCAGCAGCGTGACCCGACCCGCGTCGCGCCTAACGCGCCCGGGCGGTCCCAGCTGACCCCGCCGGAGGCTTCCAGGCATGTGGGTCGTGTCGATTACGGCATCCCGGAAGAATGCGCAGAATATCTGCACATGCTTTTCACAAAACATGCCTCAATGCGCTCCCTTTAACAAAACTTCATCGATCACGTCTCCCGTCTGCTGAATATGGATGACTTTTTCATAACTCTTCTGGTCACGCAACAGCTTACGCCATGAGCTGCACTCGGTTCTGAATCTAAAAGTTTGAGGGGATTTTTTTTTTGTTTTGTTTTTTTTTGCTCCCTTTGTTTCGCCTGTAAACAGAAATGATAGAAAATTCCAAAAACCTTACATAGATTCTCAGTCTAGTTTCTAGGAAAAAACATCTTAGCATGTTTTACATAAGACATGCAAGTAACATTTTCATCAAGAAATAGAAGCTTTTCTTGGTCAATAATATCTTAATATTGACAAAAAAAACTATTTCACTTATATCTAGGGATGCACCGATCCAGTGATTTCACTTCCGATACCGATATCTGAGGTTTAGTACCGGATCCGTTCCAGAGAAACAGTGCTAAGCTCTCTACAAATGTGTCTTTTTTAAAAACACAGGCAAAAAAATTGACTGAATTACAAATCTATTTGATAACTCTGCATCAGTACATGCACTTAAAAACACTGACAGCTTCACTAGTGTGGCCAGACATGTGAAACAACAACTTTAATTTGTTCAGTACGAACAGCCAATGTAAAATAAGTGATACTAAAACTACCTTGGTCACACATGCACAAAAAACAAACTGCAACAAATCTTTTTTCAAGGGACTCAGAAAGTGCAATTAGGAATTTCAAATATAATGTGAAATAAATAATTAAGCACAATTGCTCTAGAAATTTTTTCAGTATCAAGACCGATAAAGACGTTAATATCGTACTTTTTTGATCAATATTGCAAATTATTGACTTAAAACAAGCTCCTATTTCTTTCTGAAAGGCTAATTATAAGTTAGACCAGAAACACCTGGTGACATTTCGTGTTTTTGCACTGAACATTCGGCTCTGTTTTCAAGTGTGACTGGAAAGGATAGAAAATAATCATCTTTTTTTGTTCTGAAACCTGGTTTTGCGTCTCCGTTGCGCCTCAGAGACCTGAGCAATGTGAACTGCGAGGAACTCGGTCCGCTGCCGCCGGGATGGGAGATCCGCAACACCGCCACGGGGAGGGTCTACTTCGTCGACCACAACAACCGAACCACGCAGTTCACCGACCCGCGCCTCTCCGCTAACCTGCATCTGGTCCTAAAGTAAGAGCTGTAGCGCTCAATAACACACAAGCAAGTAAAAAATAAAAAAATAAAAAAAAATTTAAAGAAAAGAAAAAAACCCACAGAAAACGAGATGAAAAATTGTGTTTTTATTTTTGTTTTATTTAGTCCAAGTTCCAACGGTTCTCGAGGAGGCAGCGAGAGTCAGAACGTCAGGTAAGGACCTGGCCCTACATCTGTCTGACGGATTTACACTGGAATACTGTTCCAAAGTGTGTTGACCACCGGAGCCAATCGTACAGACACACACACACACACACACAGAGAGAAATGTATACATGTTCCAGGCTTCCCACATCCTTTTCTCTCCTCCTGACATTTCAGAAATTCTTCAGAGGTTTTAATCATGAAAGCGTTTTTTAGCACTCGATCCGTCACGAAGCTGTCTTTGGCTGGACATCAAATAGCCGAGTGAAAACCGATGCTGTTATGTGTGTGTGTGTCTCTGGAGCGTCTCATGTCCAGGAAACTGAGGTATACGTCCCGCGCCCAATTCGACGAACAAGCTGGATTTGAGCGTCTATACATGTAGCTATGATGGTCTCAACTCGTGTCCAGCTGTAGCAACACAGTCCCGCTGTCCTTTTTTTAATATTCTTCGTTTGAAGTTTTTATTTGAAAAAAGAAATATAAAGGTGCAAAAAATCTTTTGATCTTTTTTTATGTCTGAAAAATCGCTAAGTTGACAACAATGTGGCGATTATTATTAACCGACAGCTAAATGGGACGATCGCTGATTTTAAAGGTTTGTGGAAGTCGATAAGATCGGCTCCATGTCTGAGTACCGACCGATTTCCGACCACCCGAAGTTAAGGAAATCAAAGCAGATTTATTGATGCACGCAGAAACCTTCCACTTCTGTCTTTTCTTTAAAAGTCTCGCGCTTTTATCCCGCAGGAGACGTCTTGCCTCGACATTATCGCCGTGTCTCGCAGCGAGTACTGAGCCTAAAGTTTGGGAGTCGCGATGGGATGTAACCGGAGCCTGCTTCAACCTGTTGTGTTTATATTAACAGCGCATTGTATGATCTACTCCCTCTTCTGTTTAGTTTCAGAGCGAACTCTGAAGGGACTCTCAAGCTTGTGACAAACGTCTGGAAAAGCCATCAGTCCTCCTGGTTCCCTGTCAAGACATCTGCCTTTTATCAGGCCAGAGATTGTAGACATTTTCACCTCTCGCGTGCCGTCATCCCGCAAAAATGTCAGATATATATGATGTCCATCAGAGTTGCAGTTTATAGCGCTGCATGGTTTTGGTTAAGACGCTCCCCGGCGCTGTTGCCGTCTTGCTCCCTTTTCTAGTTGAGGTCAGCGTCCAATAGGTAACCAAATCCACGTCTGCTTTTTTTTTTTTTTTTTTCCCCTCTCCCCTCCCGTCTCCCAAGACCTGGATGTGGGATTCACGTGAGAAAAGGACGTCTACTTTTCTTGGAGATGTTTGTGAGTGATTAAAAGTGTGTCGGGGTTGCGTTCAGGTAACATGTTCCAGTCACTCGTCAATAAGCGGCTGGAAAGAGAACAAAGAGAGAGAGAGAGAGAGACGGAGTGGCAGCGTTTGTTTTATGGGTGAGAGAGATGCACCGTTCCTCTCCTTCCCTCCCTGCCGTGTTTGGGTGCTGTCAGCAGAGTGACCCCCCCCCCCGTCTGCTCCCCTCCGTCTGCTCCTCGGTCTAGTCGGCAGGAAATAAAGGGATTCATGAGGAGGGCTCGAGCGTCCTATGGGGGCCATGTGGCGTTCTGGGATGGCAGGAAGTGATTCCATTATGCTGCACCAGACCCCACAAACCAAATGGCCGTTGTGGTGAGGTGGAATGCAGTCTGTTGGGTGGGTGGATACATTAAAGGCTAAACCAACTCTTTACAACTGGGATCTGTCTGGAGGTCATTTGTTACCACTTCCAGTTAGGTTTTTTTTTTTTTTTTTTTTTATTTATTTAATTGGAGCTGCATAGTGGCAACAGTCCGTAAATCAATACGATGGTAAATACTGTGACCTTGGCAGAAGAGACGCAAGTTAACAATTAAGTAATAAGAGGAACATTTTTTTTCTCTTGTATCAAGAAGGTCCACCGTCTGTTTTTCATAATAGGCAGATTTATTTTTTTTTTTTTTTAAATCATTACATTTTCATATTATTTTGTGTCTGCCGTATTAAACACTGACAAAAATTTGTTAATGTTTTATCACATCAAACTTAAGTATTCATAAAATATAACAAAACAGGAACTTGTTAGGTTGCTTAATGGAAAAATAGAAGATGAAAAGAACGTGAAATTTTCCATTCTCCATGAACAGAGAGATGTTCATGCAGACGTGTGTCTGTGGTTAAAACTTTGCTCCATGAAGTGGACAATCCTCAAAACCAACTGTATAAAATGTAATGTATTTAAAATACATGATATTTTAAATAGAAGTTGATGCTGCTCCGCTAAATCAGCTCTATTAACGTGAGGCTTGAAGAGCTTGTTGAGTGTGTATAGTTTTAAAGTGTATTTTGCATCCCACACCGGACCCTGGACCGTTTCTCTTCTGGAATCTCTCCGCCATCTTTATTCCTGGCTCCCTTTTAAGGATGACCAGCGGCGCCCTCTGCTGGATGGCGGCTAAACCACAACACTAAAAGAAGATCTCAGCCGACATTATGAATAAATTGGAACTAATTTTAATCTAATCAACCACTAATCGACTACTAATCATAATTCGATTAAGTGTTTGCATCCCTACTTGGCAACATCTTAACAGAATAATGTGTTTAGCTTTCGACTTCAGGGTCAACATGTATGCTATTATGGAAGTGATCTCTAAGCGACGGCCCAATAACAACTCCGGATTTTATATCTATATTAGTATTAGCAAGATCTTCAAAAGCAAACTAAATACAGCCACTTGATTGTAGAACTGCTTTCAATTAGAGATGCTCCAAGAAATCAGCTGCTGTCCAGAATCACGTGATTTTATTCTCAGCAGGCCTCGACTGGCGATCAGCAAGTGACAACCTGATACCTGAATATCGTATCTGACGATACAGTGCAAAAAAAGGGAGGGAAAATATAGTATTCTGTATTTCTTAAAAGAAGTAATCAAGATGTACCTTCATTTTTTCGTGCCCAAAACCGAATCTCTGATTGTTTTACACAATTCAATTCTCAAATTATACACAGATTTAGAAAAATCAAGATGCTTTACATCTTGACCAGAAGTCCCCTCAGACTCCTTGATATAGTTTCAGCAGTAACCACGTTATGATGTAATGTAAACATCATAACTAGTGTTTTAAAAAATGGTTCAGAGTAGTTGATCCCCTCCCCCCCCCAAGATCTCAGAAAAACATTCTGAGCATCACTACCTTGTTTATTTTAAAGTCACTTTTACAGGCTCCTCATAAATCATGAAAAATTCATTTTTTTTGTGTGTGTCTGTCCATAAACTCAAAAATTTTCACTAAGCAAAATTGGACCATCTCTTGGAGTTAAGCGTTGCCCCCTGCTGGCCGTTTTAAGTAATGCATGCGTTGGAGTTCATTTCTTTTAGTACCTCCAGGCTTCTACAGTGTGCGAGTGTCATCTATTTTATTATAACACTTTTTCCAGTTACCTCTATTAAAATAGCTTAAGGTTGGCAAAGCACTTTAACCACACCACAGTCGAAATTTAAAGTAGCAGCCATTGTTTTTTTTTTTTCCTTTAGAGAATTACAATAACATGGGGTCACATGTGGCTGAAGAGCAATTTGTTGCCAATTTAACACAAAAAAAACAACAAAAAAACAACAACGCACAATTAATGTTAGATTGATGAATCTTCTAATATTTGACGGGTGACTTTTATTTGTTTTCACCACGTTATTTGGTTTCTAACCTCCTCCATCTCGCCTCTTCCTGCCCCTGTTTGTGTTTTTCTTTCTCTCTCCGTGTGTTCCACCTGTGGGTCCGTCTCGCGGTGTCCAGCCGTCAGAACCAGACCAAGGACCAGGTCCAGCAGGCCCTGGTGTCCCCGGGCCAGCTCCCGGAAGAGGCCGAGTGTCTCACCGTGCCCAAGTACAAGCGGGACCTGGTCCAGAAGCTGAAGATCCTGCGCCAGGAGTTGTCCCAGCAGCAGCCTCAGGCCGGCCACTGTCGCATCGAGGTGTCCCGCGAGGAGATCTTTGAGGTCAGCGCGCCACCTTTAAACCTTTGCAAAAAACACCACCGTCACGGACTGTGATCGCAAAGCAGAACGTACAGTGCCTTGTAAAAGAGGTATTTATTCCCCAGAGACGTTTCACAGTTTGTCACATGACGACCCGCAAGCCGAATTTTATTGGGCACATACTGTCGTGGAGGGAAAATCGTGGACGGTTTTGACATTTTTAGAATAAAAATGTAGAACGTGTTGCTCTTATTTATATCTGCGCCCCTCGAGTCACAATGGCGTCGGCGATGTCGCTCGGGTCTTTTTGCGAATAAGACTTCATATTTTGGCACCAAAATACTGTCAAAAAAAACGAGCAAAACAGTTTGGTCTCAGTTCGCCGGGTGTTTGTAAACATTAAATTTCAAGTCTTGCCACATGTTTTTTGAATTTACATCTGGGCTTTGACCGGGTCATTCTGTCGCTTTGCTTCAAACCAGTTGAATTGCAGCTCTGAATGTTGTAAAGTCTGAACCGGTAAATTTTATTATAATCTTTCCTGATTTAGAGTTATTAAACTCCAATTAAAGGAACTCAGAGTGTAAGCAGTCTTGCCGTTTTCTGGAAGTTTGTTCCAGATTCATGGATTACGAATGCTGCTCCTCCATGTTTGGTTCTGGTTTTGGGGATGCAAGTTAGACTGGAACCAGAACAGCTGAAGCTTCGGATTTTGTTTTGTAAGCCGGCTCGATAGCCTTACCTTGACATGTCCGCTGCGTTCCTTGGTCGTCTTGATGCTGGTTGTTCACCGGCAAACAAAACAAAAACAAAACCCAATAAATTCTTCACAGAACATCTGCACTTGTACTGACGATAAATGCCACACAGCTGGACTCTATTTACTAATAAGTGGTTTCCGAAGACGATTGTTTGCGCTGGATTTTGCTTAGGAGCATCCGGGTAAATTTGGCTAAATATAAATGGATGCATGACAGCTTGTCATGGCTAGAACATCCATACCGAAGAACCTCCGGTATGGATGCTCTTCAACTTCACGGTTATGTGCTGATTCGTGTTGGTAAATCATAAAAAATCCAAACAAAAGTTTGTGGTTATGACATGATGACATGTGAAAACAGATCTTTCCATGAGGCTGAGGCTACCGCTAACTAGCTTCCGTTTTTTTTTTCATTCCTCAAGTACATGTTTGTATTTTCGAAATATCAGGAACAGCTAGTTACTGCTAGCGTTCGAATTTCTCGCCAGTCGTTTTTGGACAACGTTTGCTTTTACCACTGGCTGAATTCTGTTGGCAAATCGCACCAGGTTGGGTTCATTGTGTGCAAAACAAAAACTCGCCAGGCTGCTAACAGAACCCAGAAATTTCACGGTTTTGTTTCCATGCTTGTGTAACCTTCCTTTGTCCCTCTCAGGTCCAGCAGGTCGTCTCCACAACAGACATTCAGACTCACTGTATTTATTTCAACAAGAGATAAAAATCCTTACACCAAACTGCAGAGAGCAGCGCTCCACATTTCAGGAGAAATAACTTTGAGAAACTTCACAACTAAAGTATGGTTAAAGTAATTGCAGTTGATTGTAACGCAGCAGGATCCACCAACTACCTTAAGTTTCATTCAAAGTGTATTATATAGGTCTTTAAAGGTCTTACATTTTACCTCCTGAAACCAGCAGGCAGCAGAAAAAAACTCTCTGACATGCAAATACTTTTGAAAACGTTACTGTCGCAGCTTGAACACACAATAAACCCAATCTGTGTTTTTCTGAGGTTTTTTTTTTTTTGTTGCTTTTTTTGCTAGAGAAATAAAGATATTTTTGCTTCAAATCGCTAATTTCCCACTCGTCGCTAAAAACATTTCTGCCTGTCGTCTACCGGCGCATAACTCAGAGAATTGCTCATTGCGTTGAGTTATTTTAAGCTGTTGTCCTCCTGGCCTCCTCCTCACGTTCTCGGCGAAAGGTCGAGTTGGGAGCGCGTTTCTCTCGCTCGTCGTTATCTACGATGTGCGAAGGCAGAGCCGCTCCAAATCCAAACCAGACCGCTCATTTTGAGAAGAGCGTTCTCTCAGCGGGGGGAGTGTTTTAGTTGTTTTTCTGTCTCTCTCTCTCTCTCTCTCTCTCTGCATCTATGAGGTGCGGGGCCTTCACCAGAACAACACCACCTGCAACAGACTGCATGACCCTCATAAAGCACGCGCTGGAATGTGCTGGAACGGCCGCGTCTGTTAATCTCAGCAAAGACATTTTTGTTGGCTGATCTCAACGTTTGACAGGGGTTGAGGTTTGTGGGGGCGAGGGGGAGAGAAGGGGCAGAGCCAATCTTAAGGTTCCGAGAGACATAGCTGCATAACTTCTCCAGACCGAGACGGGCAGTAAATTCTGCCCGCGTAGGAAACTCTACGTCGGCGAACGTCCACAGCTGTCCCCCCCGGTTTATTTTTACAGCGCAGATAAGACGTTCCCGTTTCTCCCACAACACCCTTGAGTTTGTCCGCTCGTTCCTGAGGGCACGGCGGAGCCTGGCAGAGGAAGAGGTGGCGTCATTGGAGTCTTATGCTTGTGTTTATTGTCACGGCCTCTAATCCACTCAAGGCGAACCCTCCCGCTAATGCTGTAAGCCGCCTGCACGTGTGGCCAACACCGGCGGCGGCGGCAGAGGAGGAGGAGGAGGAGGAAGAAGAGGAGGAGCGCTCGGCCTCAGAATAGAGTTTAAAAGATCAAACCGACTCATTGTCGGCGATGAAATGTCCGTTTCTTGTTTCTGAGGAGCCTTTGGGTCTCCTCCTGCTGCTGCAGCTGTTTCAAAGACATGTGGGGTCTCTGTTGTCGTGTCGCCACCTGTCAATCAATCCAGTGGGCTCGTCAGCAACAGACCAATCCGCGGTCGTAAGGAGCCTTTGCTTTCTCAAAGTATAACTACAACATGTTCGTCCGTATGACTGATTGATTGATTGATTTTATGTAAATGGGACAGTGCGTATTAATGAACGTACGTAATTATGACGGACTTAACAACATGCTCATTTCCATCCGTAGTCCCACAAAACATTCACTGAATTTGATACAGAAAAATATAAATTACAGTAAAAACAATTTAAAAAACTATGTATAATCAGGAAGCTCTTTTTTATTATGTGTCTTCCTGGCATGTAGTGTCATTTCTATAACACTAGTCATCACCACATGGCTCCTCTACTAGCCCTTTAACAACGTTTTTACCAGCTCTGCAGTGAGAAGCAGCTCGTATAATGAGCTCCTCAGGTGTTCGCTAATTGCACCTGGCTAGTCTGAAGGAGCTGAGTGGGGAAGTAAAGGAAGCTCAGAGGCTTTAAAGCTGGATGTCCAAGGAGGAGCTTTGACCTTGGAGGCTGACCACCCGTTCGTTTCGCGCCAGTTGAATGGTCGTCGTGGAGAATGAAGGATTTCTAAAGCCGATTCTGAATTTGTGCTGATCTGTGAATTACAAAAGGAGAGACATCCGTGTTGTAGATCTGGTCCGTTAGAAAAGTTGAACTATTAGCTCAGTGTGACTTGGAAAGACTAAAAGATATTTTTGCTGAGATTTGAGTGACCTTGAGGCGCGTCTGTCTGCAGGAGTCTTATCGGCAGGTGATGAAGATGAGGCCGAAGGACCTGTGGAAGAGGCTGATGGTGAAGTTCAGGGGTGAAGAAGGCCTCGACTACGGAGGAGTGGCCAGGTGAGCGCATCCAGTGTGTTTTTCTTCCTGTTTCAGTCGAATCGTTTTATTGGTCATGTTTCGTCACATTCACTGGCATACAAAAGTATTAAAACCAGTGAAATTTTATATCCAGTTTGAAAAGAAGTACAAATAAGATGATTAAATCGCTCCCCATAATTGTCACATCTAAATCTGAGCCCTGTGTGCTTCGCCCTGCAGGGAGTGGCTCTACCTGCTGTCGCATGAGATGCTGAACCCGTACTACGGGCTGTTCCAGTACTCCCGCGACGACATCTACACGCTGCAGATCAACCCGGACTCCGCCGTGAACCCTGTAAGTTGCAGGCTGATGACAGCAGCAGAAATGGTGAAAACCGAGAAACCGGGAAACTTTTCCCCTCAATTTGCATCAATCAATCACATTTTATTTGTATCGCACATTTCAGCATTTCAAAGTGCTCCACATCATAGCAAAAACACAGAGTCATGCAACATGAACTCGACGTCATCGTTTTTTTTTTCACAAAAGATGACGATGGAGAAAGAACGTAAGAGACTAAATGAAACATTTGTTGATCTTTTGCTCTTCCAAATGTTCTTTTTGTGGATGGATTTTGAATGTAGATTTCAAGTTTTTTTTCTCAATATCTCGCGGCACTTTTATGATGACGATAAACGTGACGGTGAAAACTATTGACTGTTTCTTTTTTAGGTAACTGTGGCCGTGTCACAGCAATAACGAGCCCCACAAACACAAATACTGCTCTTGAGAAACATTTTCTTTCTTTAGGACGCTAGTTGCGTAAAAATGATACTTATTGATACTCTCATTGGACAATCAGTGGAGAAGATTCTAAGAATAACAGTCCAGACAATATTCACAGCTTTGTTCTTTTTAAAACATTATTAATTGGAATTTGTCGCGACGATGATGTATCTGTGTTCTAATTATGGCAAGAAATGTATCACAATAAACGATAAACAATAAACGATACGATAAATTCCCAGCCCTCGTTTCAGGCTGATTGGGTTGCGGATAGAGTGTCTTTGTTTCCACCAATGATAAAAACGAATAAAAGTAAAGTTTAAAAATTATTGAATTTTTCTGCAGCCTGAATGGGTTTTTGTTGTTTTTTTTACCTCCTTGCAGGAGCATTTGTCGTACTTCCACTTCGTAGGCCGCATCATGGGGATGGCTGTGTTCCACGGCCACTACATCGATGGCGGCTTCACCCTCCCGTTCTACAAGCAGCTGCTGGGTAAACCCATCACCCTGGACGACATGGAGTCTGTGGACCCAGACCTGCACAACAGCCTGGTTTGGATCCTGTACGTCCAGCTGTTTGGTCACCGTTTGTTGTTGGCTTGTTCGCCGAGCAGCGATTTGAAATGCGACTCTGCCGCCAGGGACAACGACATCACGGGCGTGCTGGACCACACCTTCTGCGTGGAGCACAACGCGTACGGCGAGATCATCCAGCACGAGCTCAAACCCAACGGCAAGAGCATCCCCGTCTCCCAGGACAACAAGAAGGAGTACGTCCGCCTCTACGTCAACTGGCGCTTCCTGCGGGGCATCGAGGCGCAGTTCCTGGCGCTTCAGAAGGGCTTCAACGAGGTCATCCCCCAACACCTGCTCAAAGCCTTCGACGAGAAGGAGCTGGAGGTAACGTCGCTCGAGTCCGCCGGGCCGCTGTTTGTGATCCCGACCTGCTAACCCCGCCGCCTCCTCCCCTCCCCCCGCAGCTCATCGTCTGCGGCCTGGGGAAGATCGACATCAACGACTGGAAGTCCAACACGCGGCTGAAGCACTGCACGCCGGACACCAGCATCGTGAAGTGGTTCTGGAAGGCCGTGGAGTCGTTCGACGAGGAGCGCCGGGCCCGACTGCTGCAGTTCGTCACCGGATCCTCCAGGGTTCCCCTGCAGGGGTTCAAGGCCCTTCAAGGTAGGTAGAGACGTACAGATGGTTGCTGTGGCAACCGGAAAGGTAACAATCGTGGGTTTTCCAGGTCTGGAAAAGGAAAATATAATTATGGGGTCATACTTAGAAATTTTCAATTGTCTGTCTTTTCATTTCTTCCTCTTGTCTTTTGCTCTCTTTCTTCTTTTCTTTTGTTCCTTCTTCCTTTTTATTTATTTATGTATTTTTTCTTCTGTTCTTCCTTTCTTCCTTGTGTGCTTTTTTCTTTCTATCTTTCCTCCTTTTCTTCCTTTCCTCACTCCTTTCCTTCCTCCTCTCTTTCTTTATCATCTTTCTTTCCTTTTCTCTTTCTCCGTCTTCCTCTTTCTCTCTTTTCTTTTCTTCTTTTCACCATATTTGGAGTCTTGCTACTGTTTTCCATAAATTTGTGGTGCATTTTTCTAATCACTTTATTAAAATTGCTATAAAAAACAAAGAAGAAACGAATCTAGAGTTTTGATATGGGAAAAATATGACATTTGCACAAAAAATGTTCATGTTGTTTAAACCCTTTCATCGTCATGACGATGCTGGTGTCCTCATGGCCTCATTGGCTAACATATCAGCAACTTGAAGGTGACAGTTAACGGGTTAATTAGTTTGAATGGACCGGCGGAAGAGGTTCTGCTCTTGCTGCTGATCTGTCTCTCTGACACAGAGGAGTGTTTGACTCCGTGTGTGTGTGTGTGTGTGTGTGTGTGTGTGTGTGTGTGTGTGTGTGTGTGTGTGTGCGTGTGTGTGTGTGTGTGTGTGCGTGTGTGTGTGCGTGTCTATGTGTGTGCCTCTGGGTTGCTCTGATCTGAGATGAACCCACTGTGGGTCAGTGGGTTCATCCTGGCAGACGGCTTGGCCCAGACACTGAGCCACCCAGGCACGATGAGTAAAAGATCCGCTGGCAGACCTCGGGTAACGTGACCATCTTATCTTGGGCCAAACGTCGGCAAAACGTCAGCAGCTAAACAGATTTCATGAACAAAGTAGGACTTCAAAGTAAAGGGGATCATCTTCAGTTTTTTACGTTTTTCGTTAAACAAGACCTGTTTGCTTTAGGCATCATAGATAATTGTGAAGAATATGACGTTAAAGCTTCATTTACCAAATCCTGTTGTTGGTCATATTAATTGGTATGTAAATATTTCCGTTTCTATCAGATAAACATGCTTGTTTGTGGGCAAACTCAACAGTTGGAACTGTAGGTTGAAGGTTTAATGGTTGGATCCATATACACATAATTCAAAGTAGCTTTAGGCTGAGGAACCAGCATGTTACAGGGGCGTTATTATGTCATTTCCAGGCACATTTTCTAGCAAAATCAAGTTACAATATTACCTTCAGTTGCTGTAAGGAAGTGAAATACATCAAATATGGCTGAAATGAAATTTGACTTTGCAATTTAACTCCTTGAAATTGGGCCTCTGTCTCTTTAAGAAGCTCCTGAAACACAGTCTTCACAACAGGGCTCCTCCGTTGATCCTTTATCGATTTTACCAACGTTTCACTGAGAAGTAGCTTCTATGACAAGCTCAGCAGATGTGCAGATCCACCAGGTGTTTGCTAATTGCTGTAGGCTAGTCTGCCGGAGCAGATCGAAGGCGGAGCTAGGTCCACCCAGGCGTTTTTGCACAGTTGAATGGTTGCAGGAGATAAAAGGATTTCTCTAACATGAATCAATTCAACACTCCAGGTATGTTTTCCATGAGGGAATTACATTATAATAGAATGTAAAGCTTAAAAGAAGTTCATTTTACATAATACTGCCCCTTTAACTTTACTAATGAGGTCAGAAATTACACAGAACAATATTTTCTGATACATATTTTACGTTTTTCCTTGACTTTTTATTTCCGTGCTGAGCTTATCACACTGATGGCTGACCTGAACTCCGGTTTGAACGTCGTAAATCATATAAATAAACCCAAACCTTTTGAGTTGGTAGTCGGACAACAAACTGAAGAAGCGGTTGTTGTTAAAATATTTCTCCAAAATGCTTTCCTCTGCAGGCGCTGCAGGACCACGACTCTTCACCATCCACCAGATCGATGCCAGCACCAACAACCTGCCCAAAGCCCACACCTGGTGAGGGATCAGCGTCCGGTCAGCTGGCAGATTCTCACTTTTAGGATTGATTAAAGGGGTTTGCTGTGTTTTGGGAGGGAAACACAGCAAACTCCACATTGTTGGCACCCTACTTAAAGATGCTAAAGATTACACTAGAAAGTTAACCATAGTGAGCTGCCAGAGAGTTGGCGTGTTTTGTTTTTTTAACTCAACCGAAACACACCAAATTCAGCGGCACGTCTACGTGTTAAGATTGTCAAAGTCAAGCTAGCATGACCCGACCTACTTCACTATTTTTCTTTACCTGTATAACCTGATTCCACTGCACCTTGTTATTCGCTTGTAAGAAAGTTGACAATTAATTATATATCACACATACATTTAAGATTTAGCATGTGATGTTGACAACTTGACAGCTAAATCCAATGGTGGTCGGTGAAGTTTTTTTCATCGTATGTCGAAAATGGGTGTCAGGAGAGAGTGAAGATTATGGACACAGCTGGTAGTTTGTTGTCGAAATCAGTTATTCATCAACAAACGTGCTTTTGGAAAAGCTTCACTTAAACTCAAAGGTAGACGAAAAACAAAAATTGAATTTATTTAGAATTTTACGCGTCTTTACTAACGGGTCTGTCAACAAGCGCGGAAGACGCCGTCGCCTTCGAGCCACTTTTCGCTGACTCTCTTGTCTTTCCTCCAGTTTCAACCGAATCGACATTCCTCCCTACGAAACCTACGACAAACTGTACGACAAGTTGCTCACTGCCATCGAGGAGACGTGCGGCTTCGCCGTGGAGTGAACGGTCGACGCCTGCGGGACTCGGCGACAACCAGAAGCCACGGCGGGGGATCTCGACCTCGGCCAACCGCCGACGCCACGGCGAGGCGTTCGGTCCGGGGCGGGGAGGGAAGGATTCATACTCTGACATGTAGCCAAACTAAAAGACGCGAAGAACGCCAGAAAAAAAGCCTTCTTCCCTTAATATCATTTTTTTTTTTTTTTTCAATAATTGAAAAGGATATTTTCAGCTGCTAATAACTCTATTTACTAACTTGTGGAACCTTCAGATTTTGCTGGTTTTTTATTTTTTATTTTTTTTATTTCAGCATTTAGAAACAGACTTTATTCCATGTAGCAATTTGTCATTTTACCCAGCAGAACGTGACAAAAAAAAATCACATTTATAAACGACTAATTTTGCCGCAAGCAAGGATTTATTTATTTATTTTTATCCTCTTTTTTTTTTACAAGCATTCAATGGTCGCAGGTCACAGCAGGTCACAGCAGGTCACAGCAGGTCACAGCAGGTCACAGCAGGTCACAGCAGGTCACACTAAATCCGGATGCAGATAACCCAGAGCTCCCGAGCGGCCGCACCGGGGGCCGTCGGCGTTGCCACGGAGGCAACCTGCGAGCAAACAAGGAAGGGAAGGTCACATACTGAGCTGCAACCGACTGTTTACAACCTCCTCCAAAGACACGAGCGGGGGACCAGGGGGGCCCCTGGGGCCCGGGGGCCCCGAAATCCCGACCCGCACATTTCAAGAGCTAGTTGTGTTTGAAAACGAGTAAATGAATGAATTGCCTGAAATGTGATTTTTTTTTTTTTTTTTTTTTTTTTTATAACATTGGGGCTTCGTGGGGGGGATAAAAGAGAAACGATAAAATTCTATGTAATATATATAATTTATTGCTATTCTTCCTGAAACCCTTTTTTTTGTTCTTTTCACCATTTGTGGGGAAAAAAAATATTTGAGATGTTACCCTGTTTTGTTTTTTTTGTTTTTTTTTTCTTTTATTTGTTAGCTTAAATTATGGGAGACAGTTTGTGGAAGCTTGACTGAATTTTATGGAAGTGTATGCTGTGGCTAATTTGGACAGAATCTCTACTACGTACATTGGGAGAAACTCGTCCTAAAGGCCAAAAAAACCCAAAAAATTTGCCATCATCGTTTTTGGAAATCAGACAAACTTTTTGCAAAAAAACATTTTGCCGACCCTTTAAAATCTACCAGTTCTTTTATCGTTTTTCTAATCATTTCCATCCTGGAGTTTCACGCAGCTGACGGTGATCTTAAACGTTATTGAACGATTGGACCGATGCTCTCAGAAGAGCGCAGAGTTCACCGTTATCCGCTTTGTGCTGCCTTCATGTCACACGAAAAGAAGAAACCTCTACTACCTTTCAGCCATGTGGTGCTAAATAGCATTTACTTTTGATATATATATATATATAAAAATATATATTAGCAGACCTGCTCACTGACATACTACTGCTTAAAGTGCACATCACTCTACTCATGCCTGTTTTGTGGCCTACAAGAGCTCTTATTGGCCACATTCTCAGGAGCTGCCATATGTAGTTTGTAATATTTAAAACTAATGCTGGCCATTTGTCTTGACTTTCTCAATGTTTGAAGATTTAAAAAAAAAAGAAGTCTTTTGCATTCGTACTTTCACAGCAGACGAGTAACGTTTTTCATAAGCAGTTTATTTTGTTTTTCATTTTTGCATGCGTCCGTCTGTGCTTCGGCTTGAAAGTCGACTGAATGAGATGAACTCAAACGAATCATTCGGTCCCATCCAAGACGGGGGATTTGTTCGTTTTCACGGTTGAAATGTAAAATTCTTGAATGTCTTTTTTTTTTCTTCTTCTTCTTCTTCTTCTTTTCTCAAAGATGCTGCCTGTCGAGCAATTTCTACGACCGTGGACTGTTCTTATCATTTGCATACACTTAAAAAAGAAGAAAAAACAAACTTTCACAAACGTTTGCAAAGTGAAAAAAAGTGTCCTCAGATGGTGCTTTGTACAGTAATAAGATGTTGTTCATATATGTGGATCAAACAAAGTGTAATTTATCTTTAACTTAAGTAGAATTTCTTTGGGTTTTTGTTTTTGTTTGTTTCGTTTAATTACGATCCGCAAAGAGGAATTGCACACAAACAAGATGACGTTGCCGTGAGTATTTTAATGCAGCGTTTATGAATTCACTTCTTTTTTTTTTTAGCCAGAAAAAAAAGTCCAGTGCACAAAGCTGATCCCGGCTGCTTTCACGGTGAAGCAGCTCCCCTTTTAATTAAAGCTCAAAATTATGAGAGATTTCTTCTTTTCTTCCGCAAACAGCATGATCCACTAGCAGGACTATATTTCTCATAGCCGACTGATGCAATTTTATGTATGTTAACACTATCATTTTGTAAGAGTATCTTATTTTTGTGTGTAATTAGTTTGAATTAAACTTGCCTTCGTCTAACAATGCAAGGCCTTGTACAACAACACGTCCTGGGTTTTCTTGGGCTACTTCTGTCAGAGCAGTGCACAAACACTTGATTCGCTTAAAGGCTGTGAAGCCTGAGCTTTTTAGTGTCTGTTTCATGCTGATCTTGGGTTATGATCTTATACTTTTTTTTTTTTTTTTTCGATGTGAAAATTGTTGCATAAAGTGAAACTCTGACTTTATGGAGTCAAAATAGAACACGGGAATCTTTTAAGGGTTATTTTGGCTGGTCTGGTGTTTGTTTTTTAAATTTTAGTGGGTTTTATTTTGTTATTTTTAGGGTATTTCAAACTTTTTTCAACAGCCACAAACTTTTAATCCAATTTATTGGAATTTTGTGGTTGGAAAGAGGAGTAGTATGATTGTGAAGCAGAACTTTAGGACATTTTTTTTTTTTTTTTTACCCCATCTGTTGTTTGGTGATCAACAGACATTCTTCTTTAGTTTTTACTTTATTGGTTTCATAAATAAATAAATAAATATTTCACTTGGAGGATATCTGAGGAAAAGGAGCCAAAAACAAATACGCACCAGGTTTGCATAAAAAGCACAACAATGAATTTTTTATTTATTTATTTATTTTTTTTTTTACACAATATGCATACTTTCTGGTGATTTGGTAAAAAAAAATCATTTTTAAAAATGTAATAAAAAGCTAGGATTAGCAACAAAAGGCATGTCAGAGGTTCCACTAAAACAAAGTACAACATTTCTGAAATTATTATGAAAGGTTAATATTTTCTTCGACTCAAAATACCGTAAAGTATTTATGAAAAAAACAAACTGGGTTGGTCCTGATTGCGTCATTTACTGTAATATGTGTAGGCATCGGAAGTAGGTCGTATTACCCCTTTTTCTGTCTGGTACATATTCATCCGCCAACATTCGTTGCAGTGAAGCCATAAAGTTCATTGCTTAACTATATAAAATATTCAACAAACGATTATTTTAAAAAATTGCTTTGTTGTTTGTTTGTTTTTTTTTTGTTTTGCTTTTACCAAGGTTTTCAATTACGGCGGATATGAATTGTATTCGCTGACGTTTTGCGTACACACAGTTGTTCTCTTTGTGTGTGTGGTTGTGAGACACTTACGCTCCTCTGTTCCCTCGTATGGACGTTAAAAGTGCAACGACACCAGTTAATAAAGACTGTAAGTCGGTTTCACGATGAAAGTCATTCAAAAGTCAGTTTTCTTTGTTCTTTTCGCGTTTTAAGGGAACGCTGGGATCGAAACTGGTGCGGCGGATGAATCCGTCGGAAGTGAGACTTTCTGGGCCATATATAAACCGGGCCTCGTTTCGCGGTAACCGGCATTTCAGCACCACTGCCGGCCCTGTTTTCTATCTGATACCGAGGCCGCTTTGTATTTATATACGTTTTTTAATCCGTTCGTTTTGTTCACAATATGCCTGGATATTCAGACAGAGACCGCGGTAGGGATAGAGACAGAGGGTAAGTCCGTTATTTGTTTTGTACTTATTGTTAGAAGATTTTTACTGTCGCGTGACATGGCTGACGACACTTAAGACGATTTTTAAAAAGTGTTGCTGGGGTCTTCTAGACTCCACGAAGTCGCCACGTTTACCACACAAAGGGAGTTTAGGTGTTTTTATCGATAGAACGTCAATGTTTTGAGTCTTTCTTCGCTTCATTTAGCCTGAGGCCTTGTTTGGCCTCGTGCCCCGGCGCAGCTGCGTTTCGTTAGCTACAGGCTAACTTTTGCTCAACCGACACCGAGGCTCGCCACTAATGTGAGCTCATAAAAAGTAAACCCAACATCATGGAAAACATTTTAATTGGTTCTGGCGTTTATTTAGTGTTCGGCTCGGCGTTATGACCGGTGTTTATTTGTGGCGAAGATACGGTTATGGAACACTGCTAATATGACGCTAACTTGGCTAGTCGGCTCCTCGCCATGTGGCGGCGTTGGAAAACGAACACAAAATGCCGGCACGGCTCCTTTTTTTTCTCCCTCTCTCTCTTTCGCTCATTTCTTTCCAGTTGTTCTCATCTGGTTGGAAGGACTTGGACGCAATAGTTTCCTCGATCCAATCCGATTAACTTTTTAAGTACGCCAATAAAAAAAAAAGCCTTAATGACTTCTGTCTCTACAAATGGCTTTAACTTTTCCAGTGAGACGAAGATTAGGTATCTGGTTTGAAACTATTGAACGCGTTAGAACTACGTGTTTTAACCATTTTAGATCTACAGTAACTTTGTTTTGTTGAGTTCTTTAACCATATTCAAGTGGTTGAATACCTTCATACTGTCATGATTTGTTGTTTTTTTTGGTTTTTTTTTATCACTTCCCCATTTGGTATAGCAACAAAAGACAACATCGAAAAATACTTTTACAGTCAAGTTTTTACTAAAAAGCTTAATTTGGAGGACTTTTAATTATTCTAATGGTGTTATTAACAGAGTCAGAACATCTTGTTCTACCCTATGTTGTTTTTAGCACTTAAAATATGGGATCTGGTTTAAAAAACTCATACATTAAAGCAAGACAATTGTGGTATAAAGCTGCTTAAAAGCACTTACTAATTGCAATACTACACTCATCACAAACGCAGTTTAGTTGGATCAAGAGTTCTTTTGATTGCATTAATTGAAACTAAACAAATTTAAGTCTTGGAAATCTACAGGGTTTGTCAATAATGATCAGTTATGGTTTTTGTTTGTTTTTTTTTGTTTTTTAATCTACAGCTATGGCGGTGGCCCACCCCGATTCGGTGGTAGCCGGAGTGGAGGTGGAGGAAAGTTCGGCAATCCAGGTGAGCGGTTGAGGAAGAAACATTGGAACCTGGACGAGCTCCCAAAGTTTGAGAAAAACTTCTATCAGCAGCATCCTGATGTCGCCCGTAGATCACTGGTACGTGTAGGTTATGTAACAGCTGTAGACTTGGGTTTCTGTGCATATGTTGGTGCTTTGTGATCATTTCTGACCACTGAACTCTTAATTTGCAGCAAGAAGCTGAGCAATACAGAAGGTCAAAAACTATTACAGTGAAGGGGAGGGACTGCCCAAATCCCATAACCCAGTTTCATGAAGCAAGCTTTCCCTGTAAGTTTTTAAGAGAAAGGTACCAAAATAATCTTTAGTAGAAAATGGATGTCATTGAAGAGTTTTCCATGTTTTACTTGTTTAGCTTATGTGATGGAGGTCATCAATAAACAGAACTGGACTGAACCGACACCTATCCAGGCCCAGGGTTGGCCTTTGGCTCTCAGTGGGATGGACATGGTTGGCATTGCACAGACTGGCTCTGGCAAGACGCTTTCTGTAAGTTGCATGTTTTCTTTGGCCCATGGCATAATTTTAAGCAGTTTAACTGCAGTATGTAGCGTTGCTAATCAAACTGTTGCTTTCCTTTGCAGTATCTTCTGCCTGCAATCGTGCACATTAATCACCAGCCTTTCTTGGAACGTGGGGACGGTCCAATTGTAAGTTCAGACTTTAAAGTGGTGTCATTTTGACAAGACGTTCATGTATTAACCAGAGTGAAATGTTGAACTAAACTTGTTGCTTTTTCTTGCTGGCAGTGTCTGGTGTTGGCCCCCACTCGTGAGCTGGCCCAGCAGGTGCAACAAGTGGCTGCTGAATATGGCAAAGCTTCTCGTCTGAAGTCCACATGCATCTACGGAGGCGCACCCAAAGGGCCTCAGCTCCGTGATTTGGAAAGAGGTACAGTTTTAGTGTCTATATTCAGAACTATGCATGGAACGCGTTTCAAAGAGTTTGCCTCTGATGGTGTATCTAACGGCGTTTTAGGTGTGGAGATTTGCATCGCCACGCCAGGCAGGCTCATTGACTTCCTTGAAGCAGGAAAAACGAACCTTCGCAGATGCACCTACCTGGTGCTGGACGAGGCAGACAGAATGCTGGACATGGGATTTGAGCCACAGATCAGGAAGATTGTTGACCAAATCAGGGTATGAATTATTTATTCAAGCCTTTATTAACTGTCCTGCAGAAGCTGTTGATTGGCTGACGTGTTTGGCTGACTGTTGAATTGTTGTTGCAGCCTGACAGGCAGACTCTGATGTGGAGTGCTACTTGGCCCAAAGAGGTTCGCCAACTGGCAGAAGACTTTCTGAAGGAGTATGTTCAGATCAACATTGGAGCACTGCAGCTTAGTGCTAACCATAACATCCTGCAGATTGTGGATGTCTGCAATGATGGAGAAAAAGAGAATAAGTATGTTGTTGTGACTCAAACTGCAAATTGTGCACATGGCATGTTTCAGGAATTTTGAACTTGATGTGAATTTTCTTTCAGGCTAATCCGTCTGCTGGAGGAAATCATGAGTGAGAAGGAGAACAAGACCATCATTTTTGTTGAGACAAAAAGGCGGTGTGATGACCTCACCCGACGAATGAGAAGAGATGGGTGGCCAGCTATGGGAATTCATGGAGACAAAAGCCAGCAGGAGAGGGACTGGGTCCTTAATGGTAATTATCTGTTCTTAATCAAGTTGTAACTTCTCGTTTTAAGAACTATGCCAGTCTAATTCTCTTTCTTTGATGTTCTTTAGAGTTCAAATTTGGCAAAGCCCCCATACTGATCGCCACTGACGTTGCGTCCAGAGGCCTAGGTCTGTATTCTCTAAACTTCACCCTTTCATACGTTTAAAGCATTTCTAAAAGAAAGTGTTTGCTTTCTTTAACACTTCTGCTTCTTTCTGAGTTTCTCCCCTGACCTGAAGGAGCAGTCTGTGTGGCAGGGCCTTGGCATGACAAGCCCAGGTATCCAGAGGGGGAAGGAGGATTCTTGGAGATGTCCAGACTGGCGAGGCACGGGTCTCCCAGTCATGCAGATGTACAGAGGTGACCAGGCCCAAACGAAGCATAATGTGCTGGCCTGCCTAAAAATGGGGGAGAGTTGAGGGCTGGCCAAAGTTCCTCCCCCATGTTTGTTTTTTCTGGCCATGGTTTGGACTGCTTCACACACCCAGGTCTAACTGTCCCAGCTAAAAGCCAAGCTACGCTGCCTCCTTTTTGTCTTGCATGTACTTTTGGATTCTGCATTGCAAGTCATTTGAGCCAATTAAACTGTTCTAGCGAGACATTCGAAGCATGGCTAATGATGCAGTTCCATAAACCTCACTCTGAAGAGCAGTCCTATCTTACCTTCACCTCTGTAATGACATGGCTACTGGCGCTTTTGGTGACAGTGGGACATGGTAGTTGGACACGGTTGGACAAAATCCAAGCTCACATTCCTCCCTCGCCTGCGTTTCAAAGTCATGTCGAGACCTGCCAACGAGAGACATTATGGTCAAGTGAACGCTGGGTATGGAAAAAGATGGCTTGCTGAGAAGGGGTTGACCTGTAGGCTTCCTTCCAAGGGGGTCTTGTCTACAGGTTAACGGCAAAGTTTCAATTCAGTAGCCAGCAAGGAGCTACGGGGATGGGAGGGTTTTTGGGGTTTTTTTCTTCTTTTTTCTAAGAGGAAGTAGCGTTTTATAGAAACCTTTTTTTAGAGACTGTGGGGGTTGTTCTGCAATGGGAATGGATTATTGAATGCATACTCCTGAAAGGTAAGGGTTTTGCTCAATGTATGAGAAGCAAATGGAGTGTGCATCATTTTCTTTTCCCACCGTAGTCTCCCTATCTACAGTTAACACTAGTCTTTTTCCAACTTTAAGGTTTATCCAACCCTTTGAGCCAACGACGAGTCTAACTTTGTTTTTTTTTTTATCTGGTTGTTGTGTTGGCTCTGGCACACAATGTGTCGCCCTTCTTTCTGCCACACTGCAACGTCTTACAGATGTGGAAGACGTGAAATTTGTCATCAACTATGACTACCCTAACAACTCTGAGGATTATATCCACCGCATTGGCAGAACGGCTCGTAGCCAAAAGACGGGCACAGCCTATACCTTCTTCACTCCAAACAACATGAGGCAGGCCGGGGACCTCGTGTCGGTGCTACGCGAGGCCAACCAGGCAATTAACCCAAAGCTCCTCCAGATGGCAGAAGAAAGAGGAGGTAAATCTAATTGGTGAGACGCAAAAACTGTGCCGTAAAAGGCAGTTCCTTTTCTTCCTCCGTTTGTTTCTGGGCTGGATTAAATATCAAGCAGTTTTAAAAGGTAGTCGAGACGAATTAAAAGTCCTTTCCTTTACCTTCCAGGTCGTTCAAGGGGCGGCAGAGGTGGTGATTATGACCGTCGGGATAGGTATTCTTCTGGAAGGCGTGATTTTGGCGGCGGTAGGGATAGAGACAACAATAGAGGATATAACAACGGACCAAACAAGAGTTATGGCGTAGGTTCTCAGAACGGAGGCTATGGAGGCAGCAACGGTGCCAGCAATGGATACGGTGGAGTGAACTACAACACCAATGGACAGTCAAACTTCGGCGCCAATCAAGCAGGAGCTTTTGCTGCCCAAAACAACTTCCAGGCCCAACAGTTTGTTCCCAATAAGCCCGTTGTACAAAATGGCACAAGCCATCCTCAGTACCAGTTCCCTCAGGCCCAGGTGCCCCCTCAGCATCCACCCCAACAACTTGCCCCTCAACAGCATCCTCCACCGCCTCTGGTGCCGTACCCCATGCCTCCACAGTTCTCTCAGTAAATGCCCCACATACTTGAAAGAGGTAATTTATTGCATTTTGTCTTTTAAGTTCTATACCTAATTTGAAATTTTTGTATTTACACAACAGGGTTCTGTCAACCTATGAAGCCTTTTAAGATCTGCAGTGCAGCAATAGTTTTGGTTGCACATTTTTTTCCTGTATTTAATTTGTTACATTCCTCAGAAATATTTAGTTTGTTTTGTACCAGAAAATTACAAGTGTATTGGTTTTCATGTGTAGCATTCAGTGATCAGCTCCTACATTGAAAGTGCACTGCATGATCTTTGAAATAAAACCATACGAAAGATTTTCTTCCGCTGTGTTTATTCCTGTTTCTGCTAAACTTGTGCACTACCTTTACTGTCCAGCAGGTGTCATGCTTTCCAAGATTAATAGGAACTGGGCAGTTGCATTTTTTAGATGAGTTTAGATGACAAACTTATGTAGAATTTACAGGTTAAAGTGCCTCAAGGTCCAGAAAGGAAAACTTGATGCCAGAGGAATTAAATTCAAAAATACTTTATTAATCCCAAAGGTAAATTACTGTTAAATGCGGCTCACTAATTCACATTCTTCAGTTATTGAAGATGGAGATTGCTGTTGGCAGGAATCTGAAGAAAGCTCTGACTAAAGATCCTGTTTTCTCAAGACAGCCATGAAGAGGACATTCAGGGTTGTACATAACTTTCTTGGTTTTTATGAAGAACTGTCTGTATAATCATCTCCAGAGGTTCCACAGTCATCTCAGAACAAAACGAGCCTTTCTTTTCAGGCCGTTGTCTTTTTAGGTCCCTTAAGTAGAAATGAGATGTGGCAAGAAAAAAATACTACGTCCCACTAAAATAGAGATTTAAAATCGAGGTCCTCCTGCTCAAGCCAGCACAAGTCCAGGCCAGTGAACATCTGAACGATCAGAGAGGAAGACGGACCAAAATGAAACATTTTGGTATAAACTCCACTCACTGAAGGACTATAACGATCCCAAGGACACCACTCTGACTGTGAAGCATGAAACCTGCTCTGAAGATGCTGCTCGTAAAGGAGACGGGATGACTGCACCGTCTGGAGTTACTTTATGGGGGATGTAGAGAGTTTGGGCATCAACCTCCTGTCAGTACTGAAGATGGGTTGATTCTGGGCTTTCCAGCACAATGGTGACCTGAAACACTCATCCAGGGAAACTGAGGAGTGGCTAAGAAGCATGTCAAGGGTTTAGAGTGGCCTATCCAGTCTCAAACTAGAAAATCTTGAAATGTTGAAATTCTGTGTTGCCCTGAAACCTGAAAGATCAGAAGGAAGGGGACACAATTTCAATTGTTTCTTTTCTTTTCTCCACTGTAATTGGAATGAAACAGAAACTTGATTATAGCTCGTTTTTTATCCTCTACATGTATTTGGATTAAATTCTACAAAGTCATTGCAATTACATAAACTCATAAACTGTACAGCCCTGAGCTAAAACAATCCATTGCATCTCACACCCACGACCAAACTTTGATCAATACATTTTGGAATTTTTCATTAAATAAATGCAGATAAAATAACACCTCATTAAAAGTCATAGTAAGTCTCACAAAGCACCATCTTCCTACCACATCCTGTCATTTTCTTCGTAGTTTTCGTCAGTGGCAACATCCGGTTGTTGATCACATGACTATGGTGACGAGATAAAATACGTCACCACTACTCGCGGCATATCTTTGCGAAAGACACATTTTTGATACAGTTGAAAAACCCATCCGAACTTCTTTTTTTTTAAATGGGAAAACATTTTGTTTTTTGCCTGCTTGTTTTTAGAAATTGCCATGTTTTTATTTAGCAAATTTTATGTCCGTACTTCCTATTTGCACGGGTACATGTTCAATGTAAGTGCAGCTGATGATGTAAAAAAAAAAAAAAAAACCCAACTCCAGCAGATATGTTTATTAAAATCATCCATAATTTTAAAAGTTAATCATAGTTTCGTAAAAGTCCTGCCAATAAAATTATCAAAAGATTTATTTATTTATTTTTTTAAACCTGGTTCCCTCATAGGTGGAGGGCAGGCGAGGAGTATGGAAACAGAAAGCCAACGCTCCAAACTTTAGGATTCTGAATTCGCAGAAGGAAATTCAGAGCAACGATGTCCATCTGTGTCATTCAAACTCACAATCTGCTTTGTTTTAGTTGATCGCGCTAAATCTGAATGACACCCATTGAAGTTTCAGGTCATGGCTTAGTTAAATGTGAGTAAGCTCCAAGGGCATAAATACTTCTCCAATATTCAGCTGCGTGGCAGGTTGAGCTTGTTTTCTTCAGCGGCTCTGCCAATAATTAAGCGAAGCCCGAAAGAAAACAAGACATATTTCTAAGCCTCCTTGACGCCGTCCTGCCCACACCGCCACAGTGCTGCTTTTCAACTGCAACTGGGGTCAAAGGTCCCCTCGCCCGCCCCACTTCCTGTCACCTCTCCTGTCCCACCGCTTTATCCTTTCTGTTTGATCTCGGTTCCTCTCACGCCTTTGTTCCCTCTCCCCCGCAGGTATGTGAAGGTGTTGGCTTTAAGGAGTCGCTCTGTGGGTGTGTGCGCCTCTCGCTCACACACACCCACCTGAAGCATGAGACGGAGCGGCATGCTGGACCCATTTCTACCCAATGACGCGGAAAGAAGTCGCATTCAGGGCGCTGTCGGCTCAGTTTGCCTCTGGTTCAATGTAAACAGACACAACGCTAGCTTGGCGTTATCAGCCCCAATTGGTTTTAGTCTGGGTTGTTTTTTGTTTGTTTTTTTTTCTTTGACAGCAGGTGAACTTTGCATTCCTCACCCCAGACCTTGACTATGGGATAGCCTCACAGGGTGTGTGTGCATGATAAGCACAAATACATGGAGGTTCAGCTATGGGAAAATGGCTGCCGGTGTCACACACCCTGTTATGCGCTTGAAACTCGATAAGAACTGCGAGCATCTAGATGCTTGTTTTGGAATAAATCATGGATTCATTTCATTTTCAATCTCACTTTCTCTTTTTTGCTTCAAAATTCATTTGGCACAACCGCTCTGAGACGAGTCATTCCACATTACTTCACTGTCACTGTTGTGAAACCCAAGTTATTCAGAGTCTTGAAAAAAAAAAAGAAACGTTCCTACCAATTAAAGTTGTTAACACTTTGTCACATTACAACCTCAGATTTGTGTACATTATAGCAGGTTTTTATGTAATAGATCGACGTTGAGTTATTTGTGTGCCACATTTCAGACACAAGGCAGCTTCTAGTGCTGCACACCATAAAAACGTAACGCCGTAAATCACCTTGTTGGGCTCATAAAACAAGCAACAAACGTTTTCTCAAACGCCATCGTTAAATTTTCGACAATCATGATGGTCAAATACTGGCATAAAGACTTTCGCTCCGGTTGCCGGGAGCCAAAGGAGACGCTAAACGGTTGGGCTTTTAGCCTTTATTAAAGGAAGTCAGTTTTGCAGCCGTTTTGCGGTTTTCTGGAAGTTTGCTCCAGGTTTGTAAATGAAGATAAATGCATGGACGAGTTTCTCTAGATCTTGCCGAGACATCTGTGCTTCAGTCCTGGGAATGTTCTTCAGGTGACAGAAGGCCGACTTTGCGACTGCCTTTATGTGTCTCTGGGGGTTCAGGTCGATTCCAGGCCTGATCTCTAGTTTCTGGCTCTAATCATTGAAGTCGTGTGTTGACTCTAGATCGCTCCTGTTGAGGTGCAAAGGTAACAACTTCGGATCGTTTCTAATCGGCCAGAGAAAGTTGTGGCCCATCCACACCTTTATCTCTTCTAAGCATCTGTTCAGTGATTGGATGGGTCCTGGTGACATCACAATGTAGAGCTGTGCATCATCTGAGCAGTCATGGTGACTAAGCTCATCTCGTTAGCTATAATCTGAGCTAACGAGACGTGTAACTTCTGTTCGCTCCGATGAGAAGCGTCAAATGGTCCAACGGCACCGACAACGTAGTGAATATCTTCTAAATGAGCGAAATATCCCTTTACTTTGACGCCCATAGCAGCCATTAGCCTGGTCAAAACGAGCTCCCCTCTTCACCCTGAACGCACCACCTCCACTGTGAAGCACGGCGGTGGCAGCATTATGCTTTGGGAGAGCTGCTTTGCTGTGAGTGAGGAGAGGAATGCAGATAGATGGAACTGAATGCGGTGGGAAAACTGTGAGGAAAGCCTGAGATTTCCAACAGTTTAGCTCCAAATTATTCATGATTGTAGACGGGTTTTTTTTCTCTCTCTCTCTCTCCTAAATCGAGGTGAGCATGTGTCAAAAATAATAATAGAAAATCAAAACCGGTCTCGTAAAAATGACATCTCTTAATTTTTATTCACACTTTTGCATCACAAATAATAACAAACACAAAAAAGTCATATATACAAAAAAAATAAAATAAAATTCCAATTGAAATGACAGTAGCAGAATTATTATTTCGTCATGTTTTCTATTGCTTATTGGTTTAGAATCGCAGGATTAAAAAAAAAAAAAATTAAAACAATGCAAAGCCAAAAAGATCAAAATAACGTCCCCTAAATTTGATATAAAACAAACAAAACAAACAAACAAAAAAAAAAAACGGCCATCAGAACTTGATCCATGTACAATTAGAAGAATCGCACGACATGGAAACGTCCCGGGATGTAAAGTCAGGCAGCACAGAGTGGAACAGGTCGACCCGGTCTGCATCGCTCCGCGTTGACGACACACCTACACCTGCTGCGCCTGGGAGGAGCCCGGGGACAGGTGGGACGCTCTTTAACCGAGACGCACACACACACACACACACACCCACACACACACACTCACACTCACACGCACAGACGCAGCGCAGGTGGATCGAGAGGAGGAAGAGGAGGCAGTGAGAGCGGGCCGCTGGAAGAACCGCAGCAGGACTCCGATTACAGAGACAGGTCTCCCGAGATGTCGAAGAAAACCGAATCCAAGGTCTATAGGATTAGCAGGTGAGTTCCTGTGTGTGGGTGTGTGTGTGTGTGTGTGTGTGTGTGTGTGTGTGTGTGTGTGTGTGTGTGTGTGTGTGTGTCCCTTCTGTGTTCCTCTAGTTGACCAGCTGCTCAGGTATCGTTTCTACTCATGCAGGGGAATGCTCTCTCTCTCTTTCTCTCAGCCTGCATGTATAATGGTGCCATTTTATTCAAAGAGGCCTGTTACATAATAATAATAATAAGAGACAATAAAGGTGCAACAGGTAATACTCGTGTGTCTCTATCGTCCTGCAATCGAAGAGGAACAGAAAAGCGTCTCCCGTTTGACGCTTTTACCGGTTCTCTCCTCTCCCTCCGATTCCCTGGGAGGAGGGTTTTTTTTTCCCCCTCCCCCAGAGATAAACAATCAGCCGCCACTTCTGGTGCCGCTGAGCTCCTCTGAACCCCCTTCGTGACCCGGTGGGTCGCCAGCCCGGCCTTGAAACCTGCGACCTGCAACGCCGGGAAGACATTGGGCCCCATCAGGAGCTTGGAGCCCAAATCAAATCCCTTGTGTAAAATCTGACTGGTGTGAACAGGGTGCTGCTTTCAGCTGGGCCATGAACAGTTTGAGTTGTCCAACATGTTTCCCTTCTTCCATTTTGACAGTCCATCGGTTTTGGTGTAGCTGCAGGATTTCTCTGGCTGGTTTTCCAGCCATGATTGATGTTGTTGGGTGGAACGTATTTTATCAATGTTTTTGCAAGTCAAACAAGCATCTGATGGGAACATAATTTGCTTCCCATCATTTTCCCGGCGTCTTTGCTCACGTGAATCGTTTAAAATCGATGTTTAAGGTCCCAAATGATGAGTCAAAGTAGGACTTTGTGATCTTTAACGCTTCGTTTTATTTCTAACAAACAAACAATAAAAAAAAAAAGAAAAGAAAACAATCTCAGTGATTTGTCTGACCTGGACCTCATTTTGAACCAGCTCTCAGTCAGAAGCTCAGAAACACGTTGATGTTGAAAGTTTCAGTCAACTTTGCACATTTAAGATTAAAGCTGCCGAATCGAAAAAGCTCAATGATCCAACAAGTTCGGATTCCCACATTTTTGAGAGCTTCGATAATTTGACGTTTTGTTTTCTGTGCATATCCAGAAAAAAAACCAACAAAAAAAAAAACAAAACATAAAAATAATAAAAAGCAGTTCCCGCATTTAATATCCATTTGGGTCCCATTTTTGTCGGTACAGCCTATCAACGTGATCAATAACACGGGGCCGATCCCACCTGGCACCCATTTCCCACCACTAAATTAAATCATCTAGAATATCACTGCAACGTTGCTTTAAAAGTCCATCCAAGACCTGCTTAAAGCCTGTTATTTTCAAACGGTGCAGTGGAGCAGCGTGGGCTCTGCAGGTCGTCCCCTTTAGGGACGGAGGGGCCACAGGGCCACATACCTCCGAAGATGATTAGCGTGTCATTACAGGGTGTGGCGCGTCAATCCGCAAGGGAGTGGCGCTGCAGAGTCTCCTGTTTGTCTTTGACGACACGCTGACACCGAGTGACTGGGTGATTCAGGCCGTCGCAGTTAAAGAGACTCTGCAGATTAGCCGCTGGGAAGGAAACGGTCGGCTGGCGATCATTGCGATTGAATTTAAAATAAAGTGCATGCAATGTTTTCCATACGGGGGAGACAAAATCTGACCTGCAAAAAATCAACATTGCAACCCCAAAAAAAAAAAAAAAAAAAAAAGATAAATCTGTTGATTTTATCAGCAGAAAAGATCCCAAGTTTGCTAGAAACCATCGAAATCAGAGCAAAAGCGCAACCAAGTCGCTTCCTTTCTGTGGCGACTGCGGCTGTATGCGAGCGGAAGGTTGCGGGTTCGATCCCAGCGTCCTCCTGCCACATGTCGATGTGCCTCTGGGCAAGGCGCTGACCCCCAAACTGCCTGTAGAAATGTGTTTATGCGTTTGTGAGTGCGAATGACACAAACCTGACTCTCTGAGTGGTCAGAAAGACCGGAAAAGCGCGACATAAGTTCGGTCCATTTATCACTTCCGTACAGACAACATTCCTGCAAAGGGAGTGATTGGGAAACTATTTGCCACTCGTTCGTCTCCCTACTACACGCCATAAACCTTCGCTCCAGTGATAACGCTGCAGCGTGTGATGGAATGTCTTGCTCACACACACACACACACACACACACACACTCATGCAAAAGCCGCATTCTTGGCCGTCAAATCGAAGGGGAGCGGGCAAACTCCCCGACACCCAACGTCTAATCCGGGGCGGGTCACCGCAACCCAAACAGGCCGAGCGGCCCAACAGGTCTGCGAGCGGGTCTCCCGGAGCAGGCCGGTTCTGAGTCACATCGGCCCGGCAGAAGGAGTCACACAGTCAACAAACGAGAGCTTCCGCAGACAAAAGGGAGATCATTAAGTACTGCGAATCGTCGCCTTCATAAAAAAAAAAAAAAATGGTCTGTGTCGTTATTTGTTTTGGGTTTTTCTTGCACGTTATGCCAGAAGTTATTTTTTAAAAAAAAAATATGAATATGTTCTATTTAAAGAAGATGAGGATATGATTATTCTAGCATTTGAAAACAAAACAAAACATCTGAAAAGTGTGGTGTACATGTATTTTAAGTCCAGTATTTTTGTAGAAACACCTTTCATTGTGATTCCAGCTGCAAGCCTTTTGTGGGTTTTTCCCTCCGTCATCTTTGAACAAGTGCAAACTGTGGAGACATTTTGACCTTTCTTCTTGACAAAAAACACAAAAAAAAAACAAAAAAAACAACAAATCCATTCAATAAAAAAAGCAGTTATCACCAAAACACATCGTCAACCAATCAAGTTTAGTTTTATAGCGCATTTCAGCAGCAAAGCAGTCCAAAGTGCTCCATGCCGTAAATCACAAAAATCAAAAGTCGTAAAAACAACAATCCGGCGCCAGTCGCAAAACACCAGAAACAAACATTAGATTTTATCGAGCGCCTTCATCAAGATCCTCAACACACCTCAGATACGCTGGTCAGTTTTATAGATTGATTGGACAAAGATTGACGTTTTAACAACATTTGTTTCTTACTCTGGGTTTAGCACTTGCCCAGGGCTACAAGCCTTGGTGGGGCGTCCCAAAGATTTAGAATGATTTTATAATGGATAATAACCCTAACCCTAAAAACACATTTAATATAAGAATATTGTCAGACCAAGAAAAATATATTTTTAGAAACAGAAATGTGGGCTTGATAAAAATTTTGTTTAAAACCTGCTGAATACAACTGTCACATTTTTCAATAGTTTTTTTTTTTTTCTTTGTAAATCACAGCAGTGCCCTCCTATGGGTTATAAAATATCACCATAGACACAGATGTAGTTTGTGCTTATAATGCCTTTCCATTGAACGTACAATAAGGATTCATATTTTTGTTTTTGATGAGGTCAAAGAAAAGCAAACATCTGCAGTCAGGTGGATTATAATGACGCCGTGTGTCTGCTTCCAGGAAGGAGGCAGCCGACCTCAAAGAGGTGGTCCAACGCATGCAGAGTAATGCAGACCAGGTGGAGAAGAACATCCTGCGAGCTGAGGAGCTGCTGCAAGTGGTGAGTCTCCCAAACCTCACTGGAGCGCAAAATCCCTTCTCTCCGCTGAGCTCGTGTCCCGACCGTCTGCTGCTCTCGCCTCTGTTCAGGACCAGGAGGGGAAGAGAAAGGGCAAGAAGCTCGTCTACCAGAAGGAGAGCTCCGAGAACCTGGGGCAGGCCGAGGTGCTCCTCAAGGACCTGTTCCTGGACGTGGGCAAAGCCCAGAAGCTGAAGCACCCGCAGAGCTCCGAGATGGAGATGGAGTAGGTCCCTGGCTAGTCAAAGCACAGACAGGCACAAACCCACCTCACGGCGCCGAGAGGGACGATCCGAGCCCTGCTGTCCATCACTTTCCAACCCAAGTCCTCTGCAGAAATCATCATCATAACAAAATATTGTTTTCATTTGTTTCTTGTTTAGTGTGAAAAACCTGCATGACCGTTGGGCTGAGAGCTGCGCCACCTACCGGCGCCTGTACAACCTGGGGCAAGACCGGGGCCTGAAGCAGAAGGTCGACTGGGCCCCAGTTCTCCAAGAAAAGCTGGTCAGTCTCACCGAGCAGAGACGATTTCTGGAGCACCAGTAGCCAGCAGCGCTAACTCACTAAAGAGGCCCAGTGGAAGCTAATGCTAAAGCGCTACACTCAAATCACACCTGCCCTTTTGAGCACTAACATCTTTTGAGCACCGGTTTCACTTAGACGTCATGATTCACATGTTCTATGAGGCCATTATTCTGTGTCGTCTGCTTCTCGTTTTGTTGACCTTCCGGCAGTTTTTAGGTTTTTCTTGGTTATAAATAAAGTTATTGGAGGGAGAGTCAGGAACTGAGCAGACTTCACCCTCTTCAAAATAAGAGCATGGAAAAAAAAAAAACATTATATATATATATAATGTATATGTATATGTATATATATATATATATATATATATATATATATATATATATATATATATATATATATATATATATATTTAAATTGCTGAAATTATTACCTCTGTTGACAATAGGATTTATTTTATTTTTTTTTATTTTTCTAAGACAAAACCAAGCAATGGAGGAGAAGTTTTGTCCAACCAGCTTTTGGCTATTTGTTATTCTCAAAACCTGCTAAATATTTGTGCAGTGATTCACATTAAATCTCATTTAAGTATGTTTGGCTTTTTTTTTTGTTGTTGTTTTTTTCCCCCTTCATTAATCTAGCAAATGTTACAGTTTGTGAAGAAAATTGCTGACACTGCTTGTTCTAAGAGTCTTACTTCTGTCAAAAAAAGGGTAAATGCTGGAAGACCCGGATGTAAAAGAAACTTGGGGGGGAGTAAAAAGTATTTATTTATTATTATTTTTATTTAACTTTTATTAATCTGGCGCAGATAAACAGAGATGTTGCCCAGGCTTGGTTTTTAAGTCGATGCACTGTGGCTATGCAAATTCGCAAAAAAAAAAAAAAAAAAAACAAATTTCCGTATGCAAATTTTCTATCCAAAACACATCGTTAAGTTTAGGTAAAAAAAAAAAATAAATAAACGCTTAAAATAGAGCTGTCGTGATATCTCAGCGCTGTAGTTTTTTTTTTTTTTTCCTGCAGACTCTATTGTGGGTTTGTTTGTGTCTGTGCTGATCGGCGCTCTGTTCCTGGCAGGACCACGTGCTGGGAGCGGACTACGGCCCCAACGTGTACGACGTGGAGAAGCAGATCGCGGAGCACAACATCCTGCACCAAGAGATCGAAGCCTACGGCAGCCAGCTGCAGCCCAGCGCCGCCGCTTCCCCGGTAACCGCGTCCGCCTGCGTCACTGTCTGTTTCGGCTGCTCCTCAGCCGGATCGCTTACCCGTCTCTCTCGTGCGTTTCCAGGAGGACCACAGCGCCCTCAAAGAGAAATACGCCCAGCTTTTGGTGAGTCGCTTGATCTCCACGAGTCCTCGTTCGCCTGCAGCTTTCGCCGGAGCCGCTCTGGGAACGATCCCGCGTTGTCGCTCTGCGTTTTGCAGGAGAGCTCCACGCTCAGGCGCAAACACCTGGCCTCCCTCTACGAGTACATGCAGAGCTGCACCAAGGAGCTGGTCTACCTCACCGGTCAGCAGGAGAGGATCATGAACAGAGACTGGAGCGATCGCATGGTCGACCCGGCAGGAGTGCGCACGGAGTACGAGGTGAGATCCCCTCAACCGAACCGGCACCACTTTGAGCAAAGCAGGTCGCTCCTTCCTGCCGCAGAGAGATGCCAGTTTTAGAAACGCACCAGTTAACGGGTTGCGTGTTTTGTACATGTGTTTATGTGCAGAAATTCAAACTGATGGGACTGATGGCGCATGAAGAGGAGGTCAACAAGCTCCAGGTGGAAGGAGCCGAACTCATTGAGAGGAACCACCCGGGCAGCCAGACGATAACGGTGAGAGCTGTGCACCAACAAGAGGCACCGAAAAAAAATCGGCCCAGATTTCCTACGTTTTGGGAGATCGGCGAATAAGCCGATAAGTTGCGTAAAAGAACGATCTCATGTTCCTCCTCAGACGTCTGGAAATCAGATACTGTTCCCTTTTGCTCTGCCGTCGACCGGCAGGTCACTTCTGCATGTGCGCAATTGAAATATAGTCACCCTACCGATGCCAGCTTAGCACATTTTTAAGACAAATGTCTTTTAAAGATCGGGAATTGTTAGTGGTCCTCAAAACTCCAGTCGGTGCTCTCCTGCTTTCTCCGCTTGATTTCACACGAGCCGCAACACAGTGAAAATACATTTTAAATTTGGGTTTGAACGTCTTTTGTTCTCTCTCCGTTTTTTTCTCCCAGACCATAATGGACAGAGTGCAGCTGGAGTGGCAGACCTTCCTCAACCTGTGCATAGCGCAGGAAATGCACCTGGAGAACATCGACAACTACAAGAAGGTAAACTGAGCGCCTGCGCTCGTCATCAGTGATGCACAAACCCCTCTGCACTGGCGACCGGTCCCAGCCGATGTGTTTGCTGTAGTTCCAGCTGGACGCAGAGACGCTGGACAAGTCTCTGCAGAAGCTCAGCTCCACCTTGGACCCAAAGACCCGGACCAACAAGAGCAACCAGGAGATCCTTCTGGCGCTGGAGGTACAGCAGGCTTTTCTCAGAACGTCCATTTTGAGCTGCAGGCTCCAGTTTTCACACCCAAAAGCTGCAACTAACTAACTAACGAAAATATCGGCGACCGATAATTCTGGCAATTAATCGGAAAAGATTTGGAAAATGTTTCATTTCGTCACATCAGTTTATTTGCGGACACTGTTAGAAAAACATTAAAAGATGACACTGAATTCATTTTGAAATAAAATAAAAGCAACATTTTATTGTTCAAAATGCAAAAAGCGAGTGAAGCTAAAACTGCCACGTAAGGAGTAGAAGATATTTACAGACAACGGAGGCTCTTCATCTTAAATGCAAAATGAAAATATTCTCTGTACGGTTTGGACTTTGGAACTGCCCTGTTGTTCTTTCATCAAATAGACTATTTTTCAGCTTTGAGCTTTTAGCGATGACTCAATTTCTGCATTAGTCGACGATTATTTCAACGATTAATCGTGATGAATCTGATTAATCGTTTCAGCCCCGATTTTCTCACATTACAAGCTCAGACTTCACTACGGCTTGATGGGATTTTATGAGACAGACCAACTGAAGCTTTGACACAGCTGTGAAGTGGAAGGAAGATGATTCCTGTTTACATTTTATTTATTTATTTTTTTGGTCCTTTTAGAAATAAAAATCTAAATTGCGCGGTCGGTTTATGTTTTATACCGATACCGCTAAATGAAATCCAGTGTTCTTAAAACCGACCGAGTTTGCAAACATGTGCAGAAGGGAACAAAACAGTCATGTTCTACAATGGCCTAGTCAAAGTATACACCTGTGACAAAACCAGAGAGGGCTGGAAACAAATGAACACCCTTTTTTATTTGTTTTTTCCTTCCGTTTCACAATTATACGTTTTTGCTTTGGTATGGTAGGAGAATCTGACTTTAGTTGCTCTGTCGCCAACTGAGACAAAGGAGTGAAACCAAAACAGAAGCAATCTGAGAGACGTGACCTGGTCCAGTTCAGCAAGTTTAAGACCCACTATTTTGGTGTCTCCCCGGCCGATTTGTCGTGTTTATTTAGCCTCCGCCGTTTGCAAGGTTCACCCTCGAAGCAGGAGTCCAGGCGGAGAGTTTTACTTTCACCGCTTTGCAGATTTAGTGAGGTTTAAAGGCTTCCGGTGGAATCCGGGAGGCCTGGCTTCCTTCTCTGAATTCCTGCTGCATGTCACCGAAGGGAGAAGAACCGTCGGTGAAAAGGAACGAGCAGCGGGTGGAGGCCCTCAGGGAGCTCAGCGGCAGCGTCGCCCCTCTGAAGCTGCGCCGGACAGAGCCCACCAAGCCCGTCATCCTGACGTCGCTGTGCGACTGGGCGGACGAAACAGTAAGGCGGCGCACAACGAAACGAGAGCCGAGATCGCATGTCATTTATCGTATCGTTTATCGTGATGAGTTTCTCAGCGGCACGATAAGAATTTCGATTTATTGTTGTCACAATGAATTCCAGTCGACGGTGTTGACAAAATCCTCGAAGCTGTCCGTACTGTTGGGATTCATGAGTTTCGACTGTTTTTCTGCCACCGTTTCTTCATTGAAGTATCAATAGATACGAATCGATTTAAAAATACGATTAAATGCAGAGCGCGGTTTGCTGATGCGAACCTGCAGTAAAAAGCAGTGAATGTTTTCCAAAAGATTTTGTGTAACTGCCCCGACATGCGGCGGCAGCCGTGCCGTCACCTAAAAAAAAACAGAAGAAGCAATAAACAGCTTTTATCGTGCCGCTAAATACCGTGATAAAAGTTGAGGCCCTCTCTAATCACGCGCTTCTTTTGCCGTGGTTGTTTGAGCGCAGGGGGAGGTGGAGCGCGGCCAGACAATGGTCCTGAGGTCCAACTCGGACAATAAGTACTGGGAGCTCCAGGACATGCAGGGCAGGGTCAGCACCCACCCGGGAGCCTGCTTTGAAATCCAACCCCCTGATCCAGAGGCTCTGGAGACTTTGAAAAGGTGCAGAATCCACCGTCCTCTTCAGTTTACTTCACTCCCACTACGTTTTCTTCCTCCAGTCTGAGCCTTGAGTTGTGATGTGTCTGTTCAGCCTCGAAGGGAAGCTGGCAGACCTGAAGAGACGCAGGGCCGCGCTGATGGACTCCCTGAGGGCCCCCGCGGAGAAGGCGATCCGTCCCCAGAAGGCCGGTGAGAGGAAAACGTCTTTCACAAACCGGACGACGACGGATCTGCACAGCCGGATTTGACGGAGTCAGCATTTCTTTCATTTTTTGCTTTCCCCCTCCCCCTTTGTCAGCCGTTGTCAACAGTGCGCCTGAGGATCCGAGAGTCGCGGAGCTCAACGGCGACATTGATAAGATCGACAAAGCTCTGACGAGGAACGAAAAAGAAATCCTGAACAGGCTGAGGACACCGCTGGATAACCGCGCCCCCATGCAGGACTTGGAAAAAAGGCAGCAGGAGAATGAGGTGAAGATATGTGGGGCTGTGAAAACAGTTATTTCCCCCCTAACAAATGCCTGTTCGTTTTTCTTTTCTTTTTCTTTTTTTGATTTAGATCATCAAGCTAATTTTACGAAATGCATAAAAAGAGACTTTTTCAGTTATCACGGAATGCAAATGAACTTTTTTTTTATCCAGCCCCAAGTTGGTCTGGAAAGTTTTTCCCTCTAAATAAATGAAATCACATTTTTTGCATTTTACTGAGATTACCTTTGTCCCCTATGAAATCTACTTAGATGATGCGAAGCATTTAACGCTTCAGTTAACACCGTTTCTTTGAACGTGGTGGCCATCAATGCTTCATATGGAAAACATTGTCAATTTCCCACAGAAATCTGCCCTGGCAGTCAGAAAGCTGGAGTCTGACAAGTCTGCCGTCCAACGGGAGGTGGATCCGATTCTGGCAAAGAAACCTCTGGGACCGACGGCCGCCATGCTGCCGCTCAAACTCAGCGCCGCCGACAACAAGATCCACAACATCAACACGCTGATTGATCTCTACAACAAAAAGTACGGCTGTTTTTTGTTTTTTTTGTTTGTTTTTTTTCGTTTGTTTTTTTTTTAAAACCAAAGATTCAAAAGGGCACAGACTTTGCGAAACGTCTCAGTTGCTAAATGTCCCTCTTTGTCTTTGTTGCCCAGAGCAACCGCCTCCATGTTCCTGGAGAAGCAGCTGGAAAAGACCGAGGTCACCGTTTCCTGGTTTGAGCAGCAGCTGGCGAAAGACGGAGTCATCCCCGATCAGCCGGACGTCCTTCAGAACCGCAGCAAGAAGCTGGAGGTGTCGTATTTCACGAGCCAGAACCGCGCCGGATTTATTCTCTCTCTTTTTTCTTTTTCCTTTTTTCTCATTCGCGTTTCTTTCGAGCAGAGCACACTCAAGGACGTCGTCTCGAAAAAAGACGAGCTGAAGAAGCTGGGCAAAGACCTGGACCTGACCAAGCAGGCGTGCAGCCCCCTGCAGCATAGGTTCAGCGAGTTCTGCCCCGACATCCGCCGCCAGGAGAATCAAGTGCGGCTCCTGAAGAACCGCTACGCAAACGTCAGCAGTCAGCTGCAGGAGAGGTGAGGCGGGTGGCGGGGGGAGAGAGAAGCAACCGGACAGGGAGCTTCCCGACGTCGCAACGGTTTTCTGACATAATCTATTCCTTCTCTTAGGGTGGCTCTTCTTAAAAAAGCATCCAACAAAAATCAAGAGTTCAGCAACGTTGCTCAGTCGCTGGACTTTTTCTTGCTCAGTTTGCCCGACAACGCGGTGAAGCCGACCGATGGTGTGGGAGAGATACTGAAGAAGGAGGAATCCCAAAAGGTGAAGAGTGATTTTAGTTCTTTTTCAAATAAAAAAAAAAAAAAGTATTTTATTATTATTATTTATTTATTTATTTGTACATAAAATCTCTTAATTTACCACTCCCTAAATTGCCAAACTTTCAATGTTTGATCATGTTTCTGCTTTCAGGAAGTTGTGGAGGACATTGAGAAGAAGTCCGGGGATTTACACCGACTCAAGGATCTGTCCAAAGATCTGCAGGGCATTTTAAATGTTAGTGCGGTGAACATGACTCCGTGTGCACAGTTAGCACATAGAGCACATGACTCCAGAGAGACGGCCAGACATGTACTTCCATCTACTAAATCCTCCCTTGTCCTTCCCTTTTTAGGAATATGAAATAAAGTCAAAAACGTACTGCGGATCTCTGAATGACGGCGACGAGGTCGACAGTGAGGCACACGAGAACGGCGACGAAAACACTTACAAGGCAGCGGCTGCGAAGAAACGTCTGGCATCAACTCTGGCTCAAGACGTGCAAAGAACGGTAGGGGGGCGTTTCAGCGAAGACCGAGATGGCCAAGACATTCCTGCGTCATCTTCCGCTGTGAGACTAATGCTTCTCTTTTTGCTTTCCGGTGCAGGAGAAAGACCTGCTGAACCGCTTCGCTGAGATCTCAGCTGAAAACGAGCAGCGGCTCAGGCAGTTGAGGACGGCAAAGAACCTCACTGCAATGGTAGGAGATCGGAGCAAGTTTACCAATCGCCCTCAGCGTTTTTCTATGTGTTTCTCAGTGAACCGCTCTTGTCCCCTGTTCTCCATTCCCTCCGCCGCAGAACGAGGAAAAAGTGAGTCAGGTGGCAGTCAGTCAGCAGCTGCAGCTTCAGAGCCAGCAGAAGAACGTGGAGGCAGCTGACAGTCTGAAGAAGGAATTGGAGGAAGAAGTCAGCAGGCGTTCGCATGCCGAGAATAAGCTGGAAGCCTACCGGAAGAGGTTTCTGTCTCTGAAGCACAGGAGAGGAGTGGAGAGGCTGGAGGAGAAGGAGGTGGTGCAGTATTACCGTGACCCAAAACTGGAGGCGGATATCAAGTCGCTGAAGAATCGCATTCAGGACGAAGAATTCAGCAGATCAAGAATCCAGTCCGAGATAGAACTGCTCAATGAGAAGATAGTCTCAGTGGAACTGCAGCTGACCAAAGTGGAGCCCAAACTTGTGACTAAGGTGCTCACCGAATATGAGCGAGACCCCAAACTTGACAAAGAGGCAGCTGAGATCCGAGATGAGATGGAGAGGATCCGGACTGGGCTTCAGACGAGAGATACTGAAACCGTCCATGTGAAATCTGAGCTCACGCTTCTCTCCCAGCAAAAACCAAAAATCCGGGAGAAGGTTGTGAAAAAGGAAGTGGTGAGATTAGAGAAACACCCGGAGATGCTGAAAGCCGTTCTGATGTTCCAGGGTGACATTGCAGAGGAGGAACTGCGCTGCAAGTCTCTCAATGACGTCATTTTCAGCACCAGGTCCCAGATTAACACGCTGGAGAGGCTCATTCCATCCATTGAACCCAAGATTGTCACCAAAGTCGTGAAACAAGTGCAGCAAGCTCCCGAACTGATCGACGAGTCACATAAAATTAGAATGGCTTTGGAAGAAGAGAAGGACGAGAATATCATCCTGAAAAAGGACCTCGCCACCCTTCAGCTTCGCTTTGGCGAACTGCAGTCGCTCAAGCCCAAAGTGGAAGTCAAAGAGATTGTCAATGAGATCTATAGAGTGGATCCTGACACTGAGGTCGAGCTGGTGCGTCTGAAAAAGGCGCTGAAGGATTTGAGCCAGAACCGTTCAGACCTTGAGAACAAGATCGATTCGGTGACAGAAGCCCTGACTGCCCTACGCACCCAGAAACCCAAAGTGGAGTACAAGGAGGTGACCCAGGAGGTGATCAAGGAAGAGAAGAGCCCAGAGGTCATGAAGGAGTTGAAAAAACTGAATAAACAAGTCTCCCGACTGCAAGTCAACTATGACACCACCTTGGAACTGCTGACACGCCTACGTAAGGAAAGAGATGAACTGAAATCTGAGAAATCCAAAGTGGAGACGAAGCTTCTGACGAAAGATGTCATCAAGTATGAGAACGACCCTCTTCTGGAGAAGGAGGCCGATAGACTCCGACGAGATGTACGAGAAGAGATCCACAGTCGCCGAAGTGTGGAAGAATGTCTCTTTGAACTACAGAACCAGTACATTACCCTCGAAAGACAGAAGCCAGAGGAAAAGGTTGTCACCAAGGAGGTCATTCGCCTTCAGAAAGATCCCAAGCAGACTGTGGAGCATGACAAGTTGAACCGGAGCTTGGACGATGAAGTCAAGGCACGGAGAAAACTCGAACTAGAGGTGAGACAGCTGAGAGCGCTGATTGAAGAAAAAGAGAGAGACTTGGCCAAGATGGACAACCGCCAGAAGAAGATCCAAACCGAGTTTGAACTCAGGCAAATCAAGACTCGCATTCTTGAACTGGAGAATTCGCCACCACCCATTGAAGAGAAGATCATCATTGAGGAAGTCCTCAAGGTGGAGAGGGACCCCAAGTTGGAAAAACTCACCGACGACATTCGTTTCGACATGGAGAAGGAGAACAACAACATCAACCGTCTTGAGAGAGAAATTCGAAACCTCAGACTGAAGCTGGAAGTTCTGCAGAAGGAGAAGTCCATTGAGAAGGTTGTTTACAGAGAAGTCGTTCGAGTAGAGAAAGCCCAGCAGTCGAAGCAGAGAGGGACCACCTCAGAGAGATTGTAGCCCATGAGAGGAATCTAAGACGAAATCAAGAAGACACCCTCCAGAGCATAAACAGTCAAATAAACAACATAAAGACATCAAGGTCTGTGACTTCTCAGGAGGAGACAGCTCTCATTAGTGGCAGGGACGCTCTGCAAAGAGAGAAGGAAGATCTCATCAGACAGCTCAAGGCACTGGAGTCAGAAAGACAAACCACCAGCATTACCTTCCAGCAGCAGTCCCGGTTGATGAGCGAGAGGAACCAGATGGCACGCCAGAGAAGTCTTAAAACTTCCTCCGAGGTCCACCGGCTGGAGAAAGAGATCCTGAATGAGAAAGATAAAATACACCAGAGGGAGACCCTCATCGCTGAGCTCCAGAACGGCATAAAATCAGAGGACCATTCAGAAACTCACACCAGAGAGACAAACCTCTCAACAAGGATCACCATCTTGGATCCAGACACCGGCAAAGACCTGTCTCCCTATGACGCCTACGTACAAGGAGTAATTGATAGAAACCACTACCTCCAACTGTCTCAACTGGAGTGCGATTGGGAGGAAATCACGTCAACCACCCCAGATGGAGATATAACGGTTCTGCAAGATCGAAAAAGTGGGAGGCAATACTCCGTCAAGGACGCGCTGAAGGACGGCCGTCTGACTGAGTATGACGTGAGCCGCTACAAGGAGGGTAAGATGTCTATCTCTGAGTTTGCCCTCCTTGTTACAGGAGAGAAGCCAACACCTTACATTCCTCCAGTAATGCCAAAATCCCCAAGCAAGCTTGTCCCATCTTCCCCACTGAACTCCAAGTCCTCGCCCTTGAGGTCTTCTTACAGCAGCCTGAATAATCTGCACAGCGGCAGCAGCAGCAGCTTAAACAACCTCACTGCTGCCATGGGGGATGATTATTTTCCAATCTCTGGCATATTTGACACCACGACTGAAAGCCGCATGTCTGTGAGAAGCGCGCTCACCCGAAAACTCATCGATCCAGATACCGCCTTCAGGCTGTTGGAGGCACAGGCAGCCTCCGGCGGGATTGTTGATCTGGGCAAAAAGGACAAATTCTCTGTCCACAAGGCAGTCGAGTACAATCTAATCGACCCAGGCCACAAGTATAAGCTACTGAACGCCCAGAAGGCCTTCACTGGAGTCGAGGAACCCATGACCAAAGAGCGTCTGGCAGTGGGTCAGGCAGCACAGAAAGGTTACGTGCCCAAAGAGAACGCCAAGAGGTACATGGAGGTCCAGTACCTCACCGGTGGATTGGTGGACCCCAATAAGGCGGGACGCCTAACCGTCAAACAGGCACTTGCAGAAAATCTGATTGACACCACGATGGCCAATGAGCTGAAAGACGAGGCTTTGCACTCCAAAGAGCTGGTCGACCCAATCACCAAGGAGAAGATCACGTACAAGCAGGCTATGGATCGCTGCAAGAAAGACGCAAGCACAGGGCTCCTGCTGCTTCCTGTGACCTCAGATGCTACAAATGCTCCGTCCTACTCCACGTACCGCTTTTAGCAGCGAAATCCACAGAGATGACGATTAGCTGCAGCTCGCGATGCTGTAGGCAAACTGACAGGAGCAGAGAAAGAAAAAAAAATGCTTCATCGGAGGGAAAAAAATAAACATGTATTTTGGTGGGAATATACTCGTGGATTGTTTCTCTGTAATAGTTCCGGTTTTCTGTGAAAATAAAGGTATTTCTAATCATGCCATTTGTCACATTGTGAGCTTTTTTTTGTTGTTTTTTGTCAAACCTTGTGAAATAAGCCTCGACTTGCATGTTGCTATTAAACTCAACTGACTTGGATTCAATTTTTGTCCCTCATTTCTGTAATCATTACGTTAAGTTGATATAAAAATGCTATAAATATCAAATCTAATTAAACGGAAATTTGACTTAGTGATTTAACGTCTTGAATTTGGGCATCTAACTCTTTAAGAAAATTCCTGCTCTTTCTGAAACTCACAACATTGCTCCCCTATTAGCCCTTTAGCAACCTTTTACCAGCGTCGCACTGAGTAGTAAGTAGCTCGTAAATGCACAGTTCCCCCAGCTGTTTGCTAACTGCTGCTGGCTAGTCTGAAGGAGCTTGGAAGCGGCAGCTCTGAGGAGGAGCTTTGTCCTGGAAGGCGGAGCTAGGCCCAACCAGGCGTTGTGCACAGCTGAACGGTTGCCATGGGAGATTAAAGGATTTCTCAAACGTGCATGAAAGAATCAAGGCAACACGCCTTTTAGTTTTTGATTAGAGAATAACTTTATAATGCAATCTCAAAAAACTCCCTTTCACATAATGGTGTCCCTTTATTATATAAACTGGTATTTGTTATTACATCGATGATACTTTTTAATTTAATGATAAAAATCAAAGCTATTTGAACAGTCCTTTTTGGGAGATATTTGAGGCTGAGCCTCAAATGTCCATTAAAGTTTCAATGTTTAATAACCACATTCTGCACCTCTTCAAACATTGTTCACCTGGTTGCCATTATAAACAGCCTAAGCTCCAGGAAGCTGCGGGCGTCCCATCACGGTCTTGTTTTCGACATCAATATGAGGGCCGTTCCTTCTTTCCTTCCTTCCTTCCTTCCTTCCTTCCTTCCAGGAACGACTCGCTCCGAACGACAGTGACTCATCCTCTTCCTCCGGAGCTGCTGACCTCCGGGTGAAATTCCTGCACTCGATGTACGCGGATTGTAAACTGAGGCGACTCAACAGGGCTTGGGAGTCACAGGATTAAGGGTACAGATTAAACGTGTCTCACGCATGTTGAGGGTAACGAGGGCAAACTAATAAAGCGACGCTTTGGCAATTGCAGCGGAATTCGACCCGCTGACCCTTGAGCTTCACCCCAGCGTGTCTGCACGCGTCGGCAAATGAGCGCTGCAAAAAGTACTTAACCTTAGTGAGGTCTGAAACGCTTCGCTTTGTCCTGATCGTGTTTGTTATTACTGGAGGAAGTGTGTAAAAGACCCCCGTCTGACCCCTCAGAGAGGGTTCAGAGTGATAGTGGCTGGGCTGTCCGTCTGCCAGATTACCTGATGACTGCAAGGACTTTGTGGGATTATTACCTATGAGCCTGTCTGGAGGCTGAAGTGACCCCACACTGTGTACAGAGGGTGTGGGGGGGTGGAGGGTTAAAGGATGACAGTTGGGTCATTTCCAGTGATGCCAACACAGCCTGGGCGGTATTTTGTCATATTTTCCTCTTTTTGTCCGTTGCCATTTATGAAAACAAAGTGGCAACGGTGAAGGTTTCTCGTTCTGATTGTACTGACAGATGCACAACGGTCCCGGCAAAAAGCCTGCTGAAAGGCCCGGGGAGCGACGGCATCGCAGATGCACAAATTATTTCCTTTGACTGAACTCCAGCTTAACTGACGCACATAATAAACGACTGCTGCTGTTTGTGTTTTGCTTGATTGTTGTTGTCTTGATTGAAACGCAGCGCTAACGACACAAAAAGGGAGCGTCTGCGTTTCGGTGGCCCTCAATTACAGCACAAAGGACGAAGCTGATGACTCCAGTAAAGATAATTACGCCAACACCATTTCTGCAATTAACAGTGGCATAATTCAGTAAAAACCCTTCTCTAGATCCCCCTTGTTAAAATGCACATCAGTGTTTGATATCTAATGCGACTTGACGTCTTTGAACTAAAACTTTGTTAAAACTGGAGAGAAAAGGGGCATGGAGTCAAAACTCAATAACAAAAAATAAAAGCTACAAGTCCACTCCATTATTTTCCCCTGTTTCTACTTTTTGCACCTGTCATAATGCTCCAGGACGATCAAACTGATCAACCATCGCAAATGCAAAACGCAGCTTTAAAATGATTCCATTTATTGATGGTTAAAAAAAAAACCACAAACACTCTTCAAACCGAGGAGGAAAGTAACCACACTCCGAGTTAAATCATGAACGGGGGTGAAACTGGTGGTTGTAGTTTTTGCAGGACTTTGCGGACAGCAGTTTAGTGCCACTGGCCGCCCTTATGCCTGTTTACTGTGACCTGTGGCCTCGTGACCTCCAGTGAACCACGGCGAGGCAGTCATCCGTGTGTTAAAGAAAAATACGACCCGGCAAACCTTCCCAGAAAAGTTCAATCGACCAAGAGAAAACCAAAAACAAACCCTGTTTGTCCTTCAGTGGAAACGGAGGTGCTCACCTGTCCGTGTCAGAACATTGTGACCCGAGTCTGGGACAGTGTCACGGATTAAAGCGTGAAGCTCCACACAGAGACAGCTGAGGGCAACGCTGAACAGAAATCACTAATAGCTTTTGACTTTATAGCTTTTTTTACTGTAAATAGGACACTTGTGAGATTTTATTTTGACCAAAAGAAAGCGAAATGTCTTTGACAATATGTATGTATATAAATCTTTTTGTTCACGTTTGTGTCGCTGCAGCGGAAACAAAAGTCGGGGCGATCAAAACCTGCAGCGTGCATGCAGGTTTATGTCAGGTCACCACCGGCTAGCGGATGAGGAGAACTAAATCCCCGGACGTTTACAACGGCTAAAGCCTCCATAGTGGAGCAGCAGGAGCTGGAGGAGCTGATGCTGCGAGGCTAAGGCCTGATGACTGACGTCAGCTCGTAGTGTGGGAAGCCCTGGAAGGTGCTAATCGGGAAACGGCTTAGATTAGTTACACCAGGTATAGACACAGCTTCGGTTCAGAGTCAACACTTGGTTTATTGTGTACATCGTGAGATAATCCACACAGTTCTGGAGAATGGGATTCAGTTAAAAGCTTGAGAATAAATCAGAATAGCACATGAACACGTGAAGACTACAGAGAATAATGATTCGCTTTTCTTTATTTTAGATTCAAAACATTGAGTTCGAACAGTGTCAGCCTAAAGCAGAGCTGGGTTTTGCAAGTAGGAATAACAGGCAGGTTTTTGGTTTAATAAAGGTGGGCAGATTGATAAAAAAATATCAATGATTTTGAAACAGTCGGTATCAGTATCAGTGCCAGAATCGATATCTGTGATACCAAAACCTATGTTTTATTATTCTATGAATAACAAAAATATAAATAAATAGATAAATAGCACAACACAGGTAAGCTTATGTTCTTCTTCCTTAAATGCATTCTCTATTATTTTCCTGTTTGGCCAGCCAACTTTAGAAAAGTTTTATTGGAACTTCCTCTAATTAAACCCTTTAAGTTTATTGAAGTTGAGTAACCCTTCGCGTTCGCCATCCCGTTCCACTGCGACCCAGATTTGGTGCCATCCAGACATTCAAGGACACCCTACAAGTCTTTGAGCGACGTTGCTCCGACTGAAAGGCTGTTTTGTTTTGAGTCTCGACCGTCTCTCAGCTCGGATGAAGTTCAGGTCTCTGCACAACAGGTCGGTTGTTGGGATCGTAGAGACTCAGGCGGCTTTAGTGAGAGCTGAAACAGCAACGGGGCAGACGTCAAGTAAAGCGCTCTGCTCTTTATTCTGCGTGAGGTCTGGTGCTGGGAAAGTCGACCAATCACAAAGACCCAAGAACTGATCACCCTGTCCATCTTTTTCCCTCTTAGGTTAAAGTTCAGTGTTAAACTTTAGAATTAGGTGATAAAATTATTTCCTTCCTGGTTCTAAGAGGTTGATTTCTAAATAAATTCCGAGTCCTGAGGAATACGCAGAATCCTCAAAGACTTCCCTCAGTGCAATGTACAGAGCAAAAGAAAAGTACTGGTGCTTACTGATATAATCTAATGTAACTCAACTTTCTTACATATTGTTACAAGACAAGGAGTCGGCCACCAAATAAAACTCCGCTCATGGCCTCACACAACCTTGGAACGGCTCTGTCCGAGTGCCTGATGTCAGTAAGAAAAAAAACCCCACAACAACAACCAAAAGCAGAGTCATAAATCGACTTGCTCATCAGTCTTTGTCAGAGGAAGAGTCAGCGGATGCTGGGGGAACCGGATGGCCTCGCTGTTGCGGCGCATGTACGCGTGGCCGCTGATCGGGTACCACATCTCGGTGAAGGTGAGGTTGGCCACGGTGATGGCGCAGCGGCCCAGGACCTTGAAGCCCGACTTGCGGTAGAAGGGGATGAGGAAGTCCTCGCACATCAGCACGGCTCGGCGCACATTGGGCAGGCAGCGCAGGTACTGCAGGTAGCGCCACATCAGAATGGGGCCTTTGCCCTGCTGCCTGAAGGTGCGGTGGACCGCCAGGATGTGGATGTGGACGGTGGAGCCGCAGGGCTTGTGGAGGGTCAGCGCATCCTGGAGGAGGAAGGGAGGAAAAGGGAAACATTTTTAGAGTGTCTTCACACCTGAATGATATTCATATATCCATTCGAACTAGGCCTTAGACTTTACTGTAAACTAGACCTGGGTATTTAGGCAGACTGCAGTTTGCTGTTTCGGTTCGCATCAGACCAAAAAAAGCAAAAAAGCGAACTCTAGGCAAATGGACTAGAGTTCAGTTAAAGCAGACTAAACGTGACTGGTGCGAACGCACCATTAAGATCAGTTTTAGCTTTAGAGAAAGTTGACATTCCAGAATGAATCCCTTAACGAACAACACTCCAGTCGCCCCCTGTGATTTAACCGCTCTGAGTGGTGAGCCACGTCATCGTAAACCACAACGGGCTGGAGACCTAAGAATGTCTTACTGAGGTGAGCCTGTCCTGGTCCCACAGAGATCCGATGATGAACGCCACCAGGCGGCCCTCTTCGAACCAGCCCATCGACAGCTCCGGACACAACGTGAGGAAATGACGCACCTCATCCAGGTGCAGCGGGCATTCCCCGGACACCGAGATGAAAGCTGGAAAAGTCACCGTCACCATTTAGCATGGATTTCAAAAGCAGACAGTTCATCATGCTTAATATTTTAAAGGTGGGAATTTTATACAGTTCTACAAAATAAAGTTAGGATGCCAAAAATTGATTTTATGCAACTATAGAGGACACAACCATTGCAATTCCTATTCTACGGAAGACCAAAAGTGCCAGAAATGAATGTATGAACAAAATGTTAAATAAATAATTAACAATATTTTTAAGCATTGTGACCGTTGAAATACAACCATCAATTTTTTAATTGATTTCTATTAGATTTTTACTTGATAAACAAAAAATAAATAAATAGATGCATTAAAAATATGTATATTTCAATGTTTAAACAATTTAACTGCATACATAATTAATTTTATGTAAAAAATAACAATGTTATTCACTGCTAAAAGCACATGCGAGTACATATTTTCTTTAATTGCTTATTAAATTTGCAAATTTATTTACTCTATTAATTGAAGTCGGTGGGCGGGGATAACTGGTTTGGAGAAGGTAATTGGTCGACAGTTAACCAGTAAAAGCCAAAAAGACAGTTTGAATGATTTTATTAAATAATTTCTATCTATCTATCTATCTATCTATCTATCTATCTATCTATCTATCTATCTATCTATCTATCTATCTATCTATCTATCTATCTATCTATCTATCTATCTATCTATCTATCTATCTATCTAAGGCTTCTATAATTTTACATATTTCAAAGATTTAGTATTGTTTCATAAAACGACTTAAGAAATTAATTAAGTCATTCAGAGAATAATTTAATTCCTAGAGTGTGAGTTTGTGGCCCACTCACCCTCCCTCTCGATCTCAAACACGCTGACGGCGTCCTGCGTGTTGAGCGGCCGCACCTCGCTGGCCGGCAGTGTGTGTCTCCGCTGGATGCCGGGCGAAACCGAAGGAGAAGTCTGCATTGGCTTGATGAAAGGCTGGGCGCCCACAACAGACATCATACGACTCAGAGCTCCCTGTCCTCCAGAGGAATCAGAACTTTTCTATCTCTTTTTACCCTTTTTCTTTTTATGTGTGTGTGTGTGTGTGTGTGTGTGTGTGTGTGTGTGTTCCCAGTCTCCCCCAGTCCCCGCTGCAGCAGGATCACCTCCGCGGGGGCCCTGTAAGGAGAAGTGGACGGTCAGCGTGCGTATATATGGAGAAGCTCAGCCTGGATGATTCACAGGCTGATTTGCATTTGAATATTTGCGGAGTGAATGAAAGTCATAAAAAAAATAAATAAATAAAAAAAAATCAGAGCCCTGCAATTAATAGTGATTAGAGAGGGGACGATAATTACTTAATAACTGACTCCGGCCTATTTATAACAGCTGTGGGATTGAAGTTTTAAACAGTTCTGCACTGCAATTAAAATATCTCGCAGGCAATAAACGCTTTTTTTTTTTTTTTACACTGGTCCACATGTATGTCAGATTTATTGCCTGCAATCAGAACTTTCCCCCCAAAGCAACAGCGAGGCCCAAAGACACTTACCAGAGAGGAGGAATATCAGAGGAGGTCGTGAAGAGGTCTACTTCTCCCAGAGTGTCTCTCTTGTCTCCACAGACGTCTCTCTTCATTATGGGCTGATTATTACTATGAGTCACATGATGGAGGATTACAGGAGTTGTTTCCATAACTCGGCAGCATTAGGCCCTTTATCTCCTCCCTGACGGAGCGCATAAAGCTCTGCAGGTGTCAAGAGAAAAAACACCTGCAGAAGTAGGTGATCAATAAGTTGTATTTTTGACTTATTGGCAAAATGAATAAATGTGATGGATATATGACGAAAAAAATGAAGAATGAGGTTATCATGTATAAATATCATGTTTGCACCAACACTGTAAACTTGATAGATATCCCTCTATTTCCACAAAAAGCAATAAAAATCCTTCCATATTCAATACTATGTAACATTGGTTATCAACATTATCCAAACATTTATTAGTTACTTTGATTCGACTACATAGACTCGAGGAAAATAGTGGAATAAACACATATTAAACGTATTGGCTGTCGTGTTCGTTCTTTTCTGTAGCTTTTCATTACGTGAACTTTGAACCATAGCAACAGCCTGACCGGAAACGAGCGGCTTAGGATATTTCATTTTTATTAAATATCTTTAGGGGACACAAGACTGACTTGATGGTATTGTAGTTACCTCTTGTGACTGCTAGAGGGCAGAACCTAGAATTTGCAAAGGATAATATGACTATCGAGACAGACATATAAATATATTAAGAGACTAGATTCTATGTTTGATATATAATGAGTATACAATAATTTATTATCTCTTGAATAATAACATGTTTTTGAACACTAAATACAAACATAATCCTAAAGAATCCAATAACAGTCACGTTTTTACTTTTTCTTCGTTTTGGTGACGTCAGAGTCGCCTTTCCGCTCCTGCACGCAGCAGCAAACATGGCGGACGGCTAACACATTCGTTGTTTTAAAATAAGTCCTGGGTGGGGATTTTATCTTTAGGACCACAAACAGCAACTCGTCCCGTGCTGAGTGTACCCGGAGGGCTGTATAAACCTCGCCGCGGCCTGTATTTCTTTACTAAAGAAAGGTAAAACAGGCGAAGCTTCCCGTGTTACTGCTGTTGATGCTAACGTGGGTTTAGCTTCAGGTGCATGCTAATACGACCACCTGCGAGTTCTAAGTTACTATAGAGTTTAAGTCCGTGGAGCTAATTGTTTTCAAAGTGTATGTGTTGTCTTGTCTCACCTGCACTGAGCCATAGAGTCATGTTATGTCAACGTAAGAAGTAGTCTTGGCTAACCTGTTAGCCGTCAGTGGCTAACTGCCACAAGACGTACAGCGATATATTTCACTTTTATCAATGAGTCAAACTTATTTGGCATTTGACTTGCGGGTTGCAGCAGGTTGAGGAACAATTGGGTAATTCCCATCTGGACTCTAAATCGGTTCACCTCAAGTCAAAAGGTTGAGCTTGTCAGAGCAGAAAATGGAAAAATAGCCTTCCACCTCTGGTTGTTTGACTTTTTAAAGCAAATGTTCTGGTTAAATCCTAAAACGTAGTTATCCAACTTTGTTCAGGGTTGAATAGAGAAGTACTTGAAAACATTAACAGATTGTTTGTCTAATTGGCCTTGGGTAAATTAAATCCTAACAAAACAAAATAATAAAAAAACGTTTTTTAGGCTTATTCGACTTAAGGTATCAAAAATTCTCTGTTTCCTAGAAGCCCGAATGCTCACAAATCCAGCAAATGAAGCAAAAACAGCAGCTGCCAAGTCACAGATAGTTACACACACGTTAAAAGCGCTCACATTTAAAAAAGAAAATTGCATTGTGAACTTTTTGTAACATCTTTGCAACTAGGGTGAAGGAGACGTACCGCAAAAATGGGGCGACGTTCCACCTCCTCCACCAAGAGTGGGAAGTTTATGAATCCCACCGACCAGGCTAGTAAGTATGAGTCTGTAAACAAAACCACTGACCTATTCAGCAACACCAGAACGACATTTTCCGTACCAGAGGGTTGATGTGGGTGCATTAACTGTATTTTTTTTCTCCTGCTTTCCAGGAAAGGAGGCCAGGAAAAGGGAGTTAAAAAAGGTAAACGCACAACATTCGCTTGAATCTAGCAGTTGTTTTATTGAGTTGTTGACATGGTGGATTCGTTTGACAGAACAAGAAGCAAAGGATGATGGTGAGAGCAGCTGTGCTGAAGATGAAAGATCCCAGACAAATCATCAGAGACATGGAAAAGCTGGATGAGATGGGTGAGAGGAGGGATTTGTTGCAGTCGATATTGTTTGATACAGTTGAATCTATTTTTTCTAATGCCTCTAATGCCTTTTTCAAAGAGTTCAACCCTGTTCAGCAGCCCTTGCTGAACGAGAAAGTGCTGAGGGACAAGCGGAAGAAGTTACGGGAGACGTTTGAACGCATCGTCCATCTGTACGAGAGGGAGAACCCTGAAACCTACAAGGAGCTGCGCAAACTGGAGCTGGAGTACGAGACCAAGCGAGGGCAGCTGGCTCTTTACTTTGACTCGGTCAAGGTGTGACCCAACCCTTGTTCTCATTTCTGCCTGAAGTGTTCTCAGCCTTATGGTTACGTTTTCCTAAAACAGCTTTTTGTGGTATTTTTTTTCCTGTTCAATCCATCGACTTTAACTTCTCGACTAAGTTAAAGTCGAGAATTATTCAGCCCATGAGCTTCCTAACTTTAGATACGCATTGTTTTCCAGAACGCGGAGTCAGTGGAAGTGGACAGCATTCCTTTACCTGACATGCCTCACGCCCCGTCCAACATCCACATCCAGGACATCCCGTTACCCAGAGCTCAGCCTCCGTCCATCCTCAAGAAGACCTCGGCTTTTGGGTGGGCTCCGTTAACGCTTTCTGGAGAACAACGGGCAAAACAGACATTATGGAAATTCAGTGTGCATTTCAGTTCATTTGTTATACCAATTAGTTGATATAAGTTCACTTTGAAACCAACAACATAACTGGAAATAAGGAAAGTTAGTGAGCAAAAATCAGACTTGCATTGTAACTAGTCATATTCACTCGAGTAACTTATTGGGAAAACATGGACTTTTAGGAGAATTTTTACTTTTCCTTGAGTCATTTTATTATGAGTTATCACTATTCTTATTTCAGTAAAACTTCTGAGTAACTTCAGCAAATGAAGAACAAGCTTATTTAAACCAAAAATTCACCTTGTTAAAGTTTCATAAATTTTATATTGGAAGAAATGATTTGGAAAAATTCTACTTTCCCTTAACAGCAAAAATTTATTGTTTTCATTTGGGTCCAAGTGATACTTG